>QVTF01009540.1:0-22429 GCA_003573665.1 Oxygymnocypris stewartii
TGGTCTCAACTATGCGTGTGTGTGTCAACATGAATGATAACGCCTGAGGCACTGGTTCAGTTGAAATGGTTGGACACACCCAATGCATTTGAGGCTTGGACTAACCGATGGAGGTCTGGACCAATCACAGAAGTGCTGCTGAAGGGTACATGACCCAGAATCCACAGGGATTGTCCCCCTCTGAGGCTTTTCATGAGTGTGTTTTGCAACCCACAATCTTGGATGTGGGAAGTAAGAAACTGAAATGTGTGTGAGAGACCCTTCTACATTTCTTAAACCGATTTCGAATGTCTGTCAGAAAATGAGGGCTGTTTTGTATATAATTAATTAAGAAGAACAGTCTGGATTATCTCAAACTTGATGGGTCTGGAAACATACTCGTGGGAACTGACATTTACGCAACTATTTGAGCGTGTTTGTACATTACACATGTTTAAAATTTTGCATTGTTAGAATTATGTGACCAGTAAGGATTTCAGTGTTTCACAGCAGATCTTCAGCTCGGATTGTTCAGAAAGCACACACACAGAAATGCCCCACAGAAACCTATTTATCTGAGACAGATTCCCACGAGACAGATCTGCTCCTAGCACGTTTGAGGATTAAACACTAAATCTGCTCTCTCTCTCTCTCACACACACACACACCACACACACACAAACACACACACACACACTTCTAGAGTGTACAAGAGACTTCTATTGTATTCAAACTCAAAAGCCACACGCTAACAAAATAAAAATAAAAAATACACATTATTTACTATGATTAAATACAAATGGGGACACCTGCTACTGCTACTGAAGATTTTGATTTCAAATGTTGATATGCTATTCTTTTGAAGATTCTATTCAGAAAGAATTATGAAAAAAGTACCAGGGTTTCTACAAAATCATTAAAGGATTAGTTCACTTTCTGAATAAAAATGTCCTGATAATTTACTTACCCCAGGTTCACTATATGGACAAAAATCCTGGAATGTTTTATGTTATTTCTTTTCGACTAAAGAGAGAAAGACATTAACATCTTGGATGACATGGGGTGATACTTTTTAATCTGGAAGGTAACTAATTCTTTAAGCAGCACAACTGTTTTCAATGATATTGAAAATCCAACTATCATCATTGATATTAATAAGAAAGTTTCTGAAGGATCACATGACACTGAAGACTGGAGCAATGATGCTGAAAATTCCGCTTTGCATCAGAGATTTTTTTTTCCTTTTAATTATATTAAACAGTTATTTTTAAACAGTAATAATATTTCACAATATTACCGTTTTATTGTATTTTTAATCAAATTTATCCACACTAGGTGAGCAAAAAATAAATAAATCATATGCATACATTTACATATTCACCATTATGGGCTGAAATAGGCGTCTTGGTAAATACATTTTAAATTGGTCACAAGAAATAGGCTAGTTCATCCAACAAGAAATCATTTCATATGTACGCACTTACACAAGCACATGATTTTTCCCCACTACAGAAACAAAAGGGCAGTGCAGTGAAGAAAAACAGACGTGAAAACAATGGAGATGAAGGTGAAAGATGTATGAAGACGTGAGGAATTTCTTAAGAGTGAGTGTATGCATGCATTTCTTGCCGCTTCAAATACTCCAAACCTCAACGAACTTTAGCATTACAAATAACACTGCAGTGCTGTTCTTCATTAGGTTGAGTAATTATTTACTGGTTACCTAAACAAAAATGACATCTCATGTATTATTGGAAACACACACACACACAGTAGCATTACAGCCGAACCAGCAATAGCAGTGTTGAGAAATCCCTCCATGCGTTTTACAATGACTCCGAAAACAAGAACTCATTGACCCAACAACACAAACCACATCTTACAAACACATCTTCACACACACACTGGAGGTCAACAGAGGGTTGTATGCGTCAAGTGTGCTGACAGGAAGTTCCCTGAAGAACATTTGTATACTTCCTGTGAGGATATTAATGTCCTCTCTTTAAAAGGTTATGATCTTTGAGCTTCGCAATCTGTTGAACCCATCTCCCTCTGACACAATCACACACACACACACACACACACACACACACACACACACACACACACACACACACACACACACACACACACACACACACACACTGCCCTATAGCCTAGTTTACACACAACTGACCGTATGAGTCTAAACCCCACCAAAGGAGAGGAGACCACAGTTTATCATTTGCTGGACAGTTACAGCTATAAAATCTGATTGGATGAACAATTTTCAAAGCCGTTGTAAAACAGCCAGCTCACACATCACACAGAAGTGACATGTGCCCCTTCAGATTCAGGTTAATGCATTTGGTATCAAGAAGTGGTGGGTATCATATATATTTCAACAAAATGTTAGAATGTTTCTGTGGTAATTTTTGCCCATTCATCCAGTAGAGAATTTGTGAGATCAGGCAGTGATGTTAAAGGCCTGGCTCACAATTTCCATTTCAGTTCATCCCAAAGGTGTTTGATGAGGTTTAGGTCAGGGCTCAGTGTGAGCCAGTCAAGTTCTTCCACATCAAACTCATCCAACCATGTCTTTATGAGCCTTTCTGTGTGCACTGGGGAACAGACATGCTGGAATAGACAAGGCCAGGTTACAGCCTCGGCCATCAGACTGCCAAACAGAGCAGTGTGATTCGTCTCTCCGCAGCAGATGTTTCCACTGCTCCAGAGTCCAGTGGCAGCATGCTTCACACCACTCCATCCAACGTTTGGTATCGCACTTGGTGATGTGAGACGTGCATGTAGCTGTTCAGCCATTGAAACATTCGATGAAGCTCCCACCGCACAGTGCTTAATACCAGTGGTGGTTTGGAATTCTTCAGCCTTATATATATATATATATATATATATATATATATATATATATATAAAAAAACGCCAATATTACAATGATATTGTTGTACAATATCACTTGAAACATTGTCCAATAGCGACACCAACAGGTAAAGTTTCCAAAATAGATAATAGTTAAATACTCAAAAGTATAGTTGAACATAAGTTCACAAATAAAATACTGCCTTGATTTATAATTTTGTAAATGATAGATGTAGATGTAAAATGCTTAAAAAAACTAACTTCATGAGATTCATCCTTGGCTTTAATAAATAGAATATTGATTACATTGTTAATGTAAAAATATAAAATACAATTGTTTTTTATTTCATTTTCTGATAGAATTCCTGGTGGTAGAGCATTGCGTTAGTAACGCAAATGATTGGATAAAAATGTCTGCTAAATGCATAAATGGAAATATAAACATATTGCTTCAATCCCTCATGATTGCTAATGGAAACGAGTTTGTGTTTGAGACGGCCACACCAGCTCACAGCACTTCAATTATAACACATCTATGCGATGATTAACTGGTCACTGGTGGCAAGGGAAATCTTGGTCACGCTCTGCATGTACATACACACACGTGGTCATGTGGTCAGAACCGAACGCAACACTGCCTGCAGCACCAATACACAGACACTTCCTGTTAAGACGTCACCACTCACACACTTCCTCAAGCCTTGAGGAAAACATCCACACAAATAAGACGTCCACACGTACAATGTCTGACCAGCAGCAGCGTTTAGATGCTTTAACATCCTGTTTACAACCGACGACCGCTTCCTGTCCAGTAGAGGATTGAGGACGTTATCACAGAAGGGGGTAGAGTAGACATAAAAGAGCCGTGCGACGGGCGTAGCTCAATACCTGACAGAGGACCAAACATTAGCAGTTTCATTGTTCATTAAGACAAGCCACGGTGATAAAAAAAATGATGTGGGGGGCGAGAGAGAAAAAAACAGATGATGCATGTTTAAGCTGAATCTTTGGTGCCCTCTACTGTCTTACAACACAACTGCATAGTCAAAGTTTGGTTCTGTTTTTTGTGATGACCTAAAAAGAAGTTTGATTCTGACAGAAAATAATTTTAGACTTGTTCTACAGTTCGAAAAAAACTAAATGTGTCCACAGTAATGAATCACAAAAAAATATACAGGGCAAGGCGCTGCATCACAAATAAATTGAAATATAGGCTTAAATCTGACATATCACATGTTAATATGAAGCCAATAAAATCAATTAACAATCTAGTTCAATTAATTGATAAAAAGTTTCATTTGACTAAACTTACAAGGTACATAAAAAAGAGAACATGGAAAAGTTTATTTTCTGTGGAATAAAATAACACATAGGCCCGGTTTCACAGACAGGGCTTAACTTAAGCCAGGACTAGGCCTTAGTTACATCGAGATATTTAAGCAGCTTTTATAAAAAAATCCTTAAAAGAAAATGTTACAGGTGTGCATTTACCTGTTATACCTGGTAACACAGTAACTTAAGATACCTCTGAATTCTAAAGCTAAAGTGTAGAATAACTATTCTAAAAAACTAAAATAAGCTACCATAAAAAACTTAAATATAGAAAATATATTTTAAAACAAAAACATGTCAAATATATTTGAATTATACAGATTACATATAATTTAAATAGGTGTTGCATTTTATTTAAATATGAATTTGTTTCCTAAAATACTTAAACTAAAATATAGAATAAATAAATAAACACAGACACATAAAGTATTTTTGGGAACACACACACACATAAACAAACAAACTGTGGCTGTTTGTTTATGTTTATTGAAAACTGAAATAAAACATGAAAAATGACTGCTAAGATGTGTTTTTTTTTAGTTTTTATTGTGACAGTCTGTGTATTAAATGTATCATTAAACTTTTTTTCCATGGTCTAGAGTTAAAAACAAATATTAAAAATCGCAACACGGCAACATCGAATTGCAATACTTGTAGAATCGAAATTCTTAAAAAAAAAAACATTGCAATACATATCGTATCGCCACCCAGGTATCGTGATATCGGGAAGTAGGTGTATCGTTCCATCCCTAACTAATAACCCTGCTCTGTGTGTGTGTGTGTGTGTGTGTGTGTGTGTGTGTGTGTGTGTGCGCCTGTGTTTGTGCGTTTAGCCTGAAATGGACTTTGGTTTACCACAGAAAATTATAAAACTGGTTATGGACCATTAATATTAGACAGTATACATTTGTGCAGAGAGTTTTTAAAATACATGACGTGTGAGTTTCTGTGCTGTTGTGTGATTTTAAGTTGAATGAGTCACACTAAACCACATTAGAGCGGTATTGTCGCTCTTCCTGTTTGCGAACAGTGTTTCCTGTGACCGCAGGTGCAGCCGGAGTCATTCAGTAAATCTGTGTGAGATACCAGGATGTGACATACACACTGGCTGATAGAAGGTAAAACTAGACACTATCAGCTTTAAATGTGTGAGTGTAACTCTGGTGGAATGATCTCACACGCTCCCTCAGACACAGATGTGAAGTGTCTTATTTCACACAGAGATCTAAAATAGCACACACACGCCCAGACACACCCACCACATCAAACACACAACTACATTCTAGCAAAGTGTCTGTGGTCTCAGTAAGCCGATATCATCTGTTCTGGGTCAGCAACATGCTGCAATGTGGAGAAGACAGCGCACTGGCCGTGTTTGACCAGAGGGAGGCAGAGCTTCCCTGCACAAAACCAAAACCCCTCCTTGCCTTTTTAATCATTCATCCATTCATTTTGCTCATTAAATATTCACATCTGTTTACTTTAAAGACTCTGAATGTACAGTACAACTATTAGAGATTCACCAATTTAAAAATTCTTCTTAGTATCAATATGCCAGTAATTATGTTCATGTTATGGTCAATACCTGATTAGAGTTCTATACTAATTGGTCAAAATAAACCTAAAAGTTTACAAATGTTTTACATAATGATTATAGTAATTATTGTTATAATCACCGTTGTTATTATTTTAATTATTATAAATATTACTGATCATTTTAATGTGGGACTCAAGCCATATAAGTACAGGAAACATCCACATTACATAAACTATTATTCATAGAATTATAATTTCCCAATAATAAATATGAATTATTATTATTATTATTGACAACTGATAAATGACCAAATATATATATTTTTTACACTATTTTGTCAACAACAACAAAAAACTAAAATCAACTGTTTTACATTTTTAAATGGTGTGCAATTACATGTTGTTATTATTGTTAGTATATAATATTACTGATATTAATTAATAAGCGACGCAAGCCAATAAATTCACAACACTACAAAGACTAATAAAAGTAATAATATACTATTAATAATAATAAAATAAACAGATTAATGTAATTGGCATTGCAACATTATAATTTACAATATTAAAATGTATATTTATATTATTTTTTGCTAAAGATTACAATCAACAGTTTTATTAAATTATTAATTAATTTTTAAAGATTACATTAAGATAAATCTAACTGCAAAATATTACTGATCATGAAAAATGAAGTATCCAATATCGAAACATGTGATTTAAAAAAAAGAAGAAAAGATACTACACTATATAAATATTATTGGTGGCTGAAGGCATTGGCAAATTCTCTCACATTTATCAAAAACAAGCACAAAACAGTGGAATGTGTAGAATGCTTTATGAATGAAGGCTGGAATTCTGTGGAGCTTCTGCAGATGTAGATTCCGTACAGGTCTAGTGACGCCTCAATAAAAAGAATCACTGGAGTTCAGAGCAGTGTGTGTGTGTGTGTGTGTGTGTGTGTGTGTGTGTGTGTGTGTGTGTGTGTGTGTGAGTCCGTCCTCAATTTAGGTCATGGTTACTGGGATACAACAGTCATCTGATACCTGTAACTAAAATATATACTACTAAAGCAACACACAGGAGCGCTACCCGTTTTAGAAGAGAATGCTAGCAGTGTGTGAGAATGAGTGTGTGTGTGTGTGTGAGTGTGAGAATGCATGTCTCACTCTGTCTTTGTCATCAGCCACATCACACAGAACATCATCCAGGTCAAGAATTCCTCCATCACCGTGTTCCAGCCGGTACACTTGGACCCAGTACTCTTCACCCTGAGAGAGAGACACAGAGAAAACAATGTAAACTTCTGTTAGACATTAGCTTAAGTGAAAGAATATCTACACCCCTGGACCTCACACACACAGACTCTATCAGGACACTCTAATCAATGAGGAAGAGCACACACACATAATGAGGGTTTAACTAATCAGAATAATGCACCTGAATCTAGACCATCACCCAGACAGGACAAAACAACACAGGTCATTACCACTCAGCATGACACCCATCCAGACAGAACACCCCACACACCCACCCACCCAACACACACACACACACACACACACACACACACACACCACACACACACACAGACACAGACACAGACACAGACACAGACACAGACACAGACACAGACACACACAGACACAGACACAGACACAGACACAGACACACACACACACACACACACACACACACAGACACACACACACCACACCACCACACACACAACACACACACACACACACACACACCACACACACACACACACACGATCAGCACATAGCCACAGACAACAGAGTGCCACAGAGAAATGTGAACCGAACTGTGGGACAGCAACATCTGTCAATCAAAACTGAAATGCACTTTCCAGGCAAGGGTCTGTAAGACAATTTTAATTAAAGATAAAAGAAAATAATCACAGCAATAACGCTTCATATAAAATGATTATTTAATATTTAATAGTATTAAATGTAATATGAAATAAGTAATATTTAGAAATTAGAATGTTTCAGAGAAATAATACTACTGCTATAATATTAACTAGGCTATTATTATTATTATTATCATTAATCAAGGACCCAAGCCATATATCTAGGAATGATGAGAATATAGAGACGATTATTAACAGAATTATGATTCATTATTAATAATAATAATAGAGATGATGATAATAATAATAATAATAATAATAATAATAATAATAATAATAATAATAACAACACACTGTTTAATATACATTGAATAAAACATTTGTAATAAAATATTTAAACAAATAATAATGATATAACAATAATTATACTACAACTAATAATGATAATAATCATTACCATTATTATTATTATCTATGAAATATTAATAATTTGTTGTATATTATTATTAATATTATACTAATACCAATTATACTAATACCAAAAATTCATAAAATAAATTAAAAAGAAAACTAAAATTAACACATTAATATGAATACTATTTATTGGACAAAAATCTTTTTTGTTCTATTTTCCTGTAAGAGTTTTCATATTAAGAAGTTTTTTTAAATATCTGATTGACCTCGAAGCATATAGACATGAACTAGCCACAGTACCCCAAATATGATTTGATGAGGTCATTTAGCTGCTTAGAAAAGAGAAATTGCACCCCTGTAACATAAATGGTATGCACAAAACTTCAGGGGTTTTGAAAAATGGCAATAAACTACTAAATTCATTTCAAATCCAAAGCATAAACTGAGTTTCATCACCGAGTCAAAACAGTCTACAATGAATAAGCAACTGCTTCATTTTGCAGGCCAAATCATGATGTCACAATGTACCACAGCTATGAACCAATCAGAGCTGACTCTACCTGCTTAGCCCAGCCCTTTTCCTCTCCGAGTCTCTTCTGCAGAGAGAAGTGATGCTTCCACATCTCTAACCATCACAATCCATCTTTATCCACACACGAAAGACACCAGACCAGCTTAAAGTCCCTCTCTCTCCTCGTCATTGCTTTCTTCCTCTCAGCTGAGAAATAAATCCCAAATGAGGACGCGTTCAGAAACGTGAGAAGTTCACTCAAAGTGTGTGTAAGCTGAGAGGGTTATACTGTCAAAGACAAGTGTGTGTATTTGATACGAGAGCCCATGTCTTATTGAGCAGCCGAGGAGGAGAGACATGTACACAGCAACCAGATATTCAAACTTACTTTACTCTGCTATCCTAACTGTGTTTGCGTGGGTGTATACATGTGTGATGTTTATTAATGCTTTGGTAATGTAATCCCTCGTTTCCGATGCTAATAAAGCTTCTTAAAATCTCCTGAAAGAGAAAGCGCATGTCCGCTAACCCAAACATGCAGTCCAACAAGGGAACATCAGTCTCCCCCAACAGAGAGCAAAGTGTTTTCATGAGAAAGATCTTTATGAAGCCTCTCTTTTCAACAAACTGGCTCATTTTCTGCAGGATACAGGAAGTAAGAGTCATTTCGCAGTGCTAACTCACACACTCATGTTCAGCTTAATGAGTGCTTACTCTAAAGAGGCATGCGGACATCTGAAATATTTCAAAATGTGACAAACAATGGTAAGGAATGTCTTCTTACGTTGTTGCTACATTTTGAAACATGAAAATTGGCATGTTTTTCACAGGCTGGTTCAAAATGTTTACAAAGAGATGTCATGAAAACAGTAATCATCTACAACATGCTGCAATTCTGTGAGGAGTAAATGCTTTCATTTGATTCAGTGAAGATAACATTCAACTGACGAAGACATCCAGATCATGAAGTGATTCAATTTGACTGGAGAAGATTCATTCGAATCAATTCTGAAGAGAGATTCAATTTAAAGGTGACATTGACAAAAAACATAAATTAGAGGTGTAACGATTCACTCAACTCACAATGTGATGCGATTCACAATATGGTTTTCTCATGATTTTTTTTCAACAAAATGAGATTTAACACAAATTGCATGCGAAAAAGTGTCCTTTTATTATTGCTCTGACAAAATGCTTCACTTTTCTTGTGAAATTGAAATAACAAAATTAAATTGAAATGAATACATACAGCAAATCAAATAGGTCGTGGCTATTTGGGGCGTGGCTACTGTAGCAGGCTGAGCCAGACAGTTTAGCCAGTGTGGCAACACGGCTGATGTGTTAAATTGTCAAATTTATTCAGATTTTGTTACAGAAATGCAAACCAAAATTCAAACACTTGCAAAAAATACGCACACATGGACAATGGGGTAAAACAAGGGTAAACACTGGTGGTGCTTTTTTAAGATGAAGGATTTTGGCAAAATATAATACTTTAATCGAGACACCAAAATGTATTTTAGTTTTCTTTTAAAATCACATCCCTGTCAAGCCCCACATAAAATAATAAAATATTGTAAAGATAAGAATAATCGTAAGGGTGTGGTGTGTTTAAGGAGCAGTTGTAAAGGTTGTTTAAAAATATGATTTATTTTTGTAATTGCTCTAGGCAACCCTCTACACTGCGAGTAAATCACACACATTTGTGACTAATCTTCACTCTGGGTGACTAATGATGTCTATTAGCCAATGGCTAATACATTTTACTCGCCAGTGTGTGAGTTGGAGGCTAAGTATAAGTTTAGCACAGATACATTTTCTCGCCGAACACACTGACTGAGCGCTTCAGAGTTTCACTCTTCGTCAGGCGATCTGTGCTATTTTTCAATTAATCTCAAAGGATGCGCTTCGCACCTGTATTAGACATACCGTGAACTCTAGAGTAATGGTGCATGACTCTGCGTCGTTTTGGTGAGATCAGAGAGAGCGAGAGAGTCTTACATACATGCAGAATTGACGCGCTACATGTAAACGATATTCTTTGTTGAGTTCCTTTGGATTTTTTCAGCTTTTAAGAACTGCCGGGTTTTCTGGTAGTCGGCGGAACTAATGCGTAAACGGCAATTTCATTGGCTGGTGCTCAACTATTATCGTCCCTGTTTTGAGTTCAGCGAATCAGTTCGAGTGAACGCAAACAACCGGATTAAATATTCATGAATCCAGCAGCTCGTTAATCCTTAGTGCATTTTATACTGTTCTTTTTAACAGAATTTGTATTACTATTATTATCGTCTTATCAGTATTATTGTGAGTTTTTCCCATTTTTTACAGAAACACTGAATGACCAAAAAAGCACGACCGCCAGTCCTAAATTCAGTTAAAATGTCTATGCATTCATACATGGTTACTTAGTTTTAATTCTAATTACTAAAGTTCATTAAATAATACTTGATTATCATAAAGTCATATTATAATGCTTGACTGACTGATGTTAAGAGTGTACTTTCAGGTATTTAAAAAGCTGTACAATTTTACAAACATATAGGCTTACAGTATACATACTGTATATTACAGAGCTGCAGTCTCTTTCAATGGCTATTTGGCTGTAATAGTAGATGCTCTGTTCGGGGGGGGGGGGGGGGTAAATGCATAAATACAAATACTCAATATTGTCAAAAGGCTTAAAATAAAGAGATTATGGCTGTCAATTTATTAATTAAATAGCATAAAGAAAATAACACAAAAAATATTAACAATATTTAATTATTCATGCCCCCAAACTGTACAAAAAATCTGTAATAAAGTATTTCCCATCATCAGAATAAGTATAACCTTGAGTTTATGATTGAGTTCAATAATATTGCAATTAAATATAATGTTACACCACAAAATGTTTCGTAATTATCATCATTTAGGGGCATTTTCCCAGAAAATTATTAAAAACAAATCAATTATTAGGCCTATTCAATTAATTTAAGCAACCGTTCACCGAAAAATGAACACAAAAGAAGATAGTTTGAAGAATGTTGGTAACCAAACCATTACTGGTCCCCATTGACTTTCATTGTATTTTTTTCAATACAATTTTTCCATACAATAGGAATCAGCAACTCTTTGGTTACCCACAAACTATCCCTTTAATCTACAAAAAGGCAATTAATTCCTACTTCACACCGAGGCTTAAAACACCCTTAAAATCTCACCACTAAAATCTCTGAGCCTTTGCTCCACTCCCTTTCATAAACGTTATCTGTACACAAGCAGAGAAGAGCAAATCCCTGTAGCGCAGCTGCACTCTTACATAACTCACACACAATGCTGTCTGATGTATTCAGATTTCTGCATTCGCTTTCATTCTGTCTTTCTTTGTCCATCGTTTCAGAACAGAAGACACTGAACCCATAAACTCGCTCTCCATCTGAGAGGTTCTTCCCCATGAAGCGCGCACACACGCATGGAGTCAAACTCATTTCACTGAGACTCGATTAAATCACATCCATTAATGCCTCGTCTAAGAGTTAAAAATAGAAAACCCGTTAGCACTCATCTGTCATCAGCTGGATCCACAGGCAGAAGGACAGACTCTCAAAATGACTTTTCACAGATTCAGCACAAGAAACCCCAGCCCATTGATTATTTATTTACTCATCTTCAGGTTGATCAAAACACATATGACATTTTCCTCATGGATCACAAAATATAATTTGTTTAAGAATCTTCAAGTTAATTATTCTAAATGAATGAGGACTGGGGATGTCAAGCTTCAAAATGACTCAAAAGCACCATAAAGAAGGGGTGTAACGATACACGTATTCGTATTGAACATTCGGTACGAGGCTTTCGGTTCGGTACGCATTACAAACCGAACGATTCGATTTGTTGGACTAGTCCCATTAAATTTGGAAACTAAAAGAGCTTCAAGTGTGTGAAATATAATGTTCTCAGTGTCACTGTGCTCAACAAGGCAGTCTAAATGATGTAACAGGCAGCATGCTGTCTGCCCCGTGACAACCTCTTCTTGCTGGGATGCGTCGCATGATCTAGTATCGACGATAGCCAGAGGTAGTCAAAAACATCAATTATTGGCAATATTAAGAGGATTTGGCATTTCCAATTAATGTAGGCCTGTTACATTCTTATTTTTATTAGGCCTATTATTATTATTAAGTTATTTGTATTTTTAAACTCAAATTAAAATTAATTTGCCCTGCAATAATGACCAAATAACTGACGTGCTGCGAGGATAACAAAAGATTAGGCTATTTAGCCTCGTCAATTAAAATGTTTTTTAAAGGTATTTTAAAACCGGTCTATAATACAATGAATTATAGGCCTACAATTAAAAACACTGCAGTCATCAATAAAAATCATTGAAATTTTAACGTATCGAACCGAACCGTGAATTTTGTGAACCGTTACACCCCTACCATAAAGGTATTATAAAAGCAAACTACAAAATATGAATTATGTATTATATTTAAATTTTTCTAAATATGACAAACTAATTTATTATTCACTGAACATTTTGACAAAGCACTCTTTTGATAAGACATGACTAAATGATAAAACTAAACACATGACTAATAAAACAAACGTGATAAAATGACGTGATAAAACTGGGACATTCATAATGTAAAATCATTTGCAAAAATAAATCTAATAGGAATTTATTTTACTCTGTTTAGATGATCAATATTTTATCATGGACTTTTATATTTGAGACTGAAGACAAAGGAATGCACTAAAACATTTATTGCCAGTATTCATAAACTGATAATTATTTCCATGTTAAAGCAGATAACTGATAAACCAAATAATGAACACAAAATGTAGTCTAAAATTGTAGAAACTATAAAAAAACTAAAATGAATTGCTTTAACGCTATTCATGAATTTAGTCATCACAACGTGCAGTTACAGTTATAGTATAAAAATAAAAAATTGAAAATAAGACAATGTATTGTGCATCCCCACTTGTACAATAAAACCTACACATAAAAAGCATTTGAAAAGAAGTAATATAAAGGATGCAAGTTTTAATGTGACCTTAATGTGACCTTAAAAAGAAACAAGTTAGTTTAAGTAAAAATGAACCCCGGGAAATAAAAGTGCCTTCAGCTGAGGAAACACCAATATATATATATATATATATATATATATATATATATATACTGAATCCTGTATGTTTATACACACACTCACAGCTGCTTATAGCAGAAAGCTACCGTCTTTGACTATTCCAATGACATTGGGGCTGATGTTTAAAATATCGTGACAGAGATCTTACAGACACGACCATATAAAGACACAATCCCTCCATCTCTCCCTCTCTCGCTCACACACACACACACACACACACACACACACCCACACACACACACACACACACACACCACACACACACACACACCACACACACACCACACACACACACACACACAGCAGGAGATTCACACAAATGCAAAAACTGTGCTGCTAAAAGCAGTCGCCTGAGGAATAAGTCCTTCATGAGCTTCATGCAGCCTGAAATACCCCTCTGTGGATCTCATGCTATTCAGAATAGCTTGGCACCCAGATAAACAACTTGCACAAACACTTTACCGACCTACAAACAAACACACATTGTGTTCATTTGTATGGGCAGGTTTTACTACCCTTTTGGGTACAACATTTCTGTACCCAATAGAAAAGTAAAACCTGTCAAAACTAGTAAAAATCTTCATGAAAGTACTAAATCAGATTTTATTTCATATCTACAAACACCAAAGGGTGTTCATCAACACCTTTAAAAGTACTAATACATGATACATGTGATTAGGCAAAAAGGTAATGCCATATTCATGTGATTAGCATACAGGTATAGAGTTATACACACACACACCATGGTATGTCTAAGAATATCATGATATTATTATAAATATGAAAGATATGAAAAAAAAATTGTTAGAGTATTTTGTAGTGGTTTTACTGGAAAAAGCTAATGGTTTATAATGGTATTTTAATGGAAACCATTGGGATTTCCGTGATGGTTTCTATTGGGCTTCTATTGTTTTTTTGCAGGGTTTTCTTTATTTAAAGGTTGCAATATGAGGGTTACCTTTTTATGAATCTTTTTCAAAGCTTTATTTGAACATCTACATTAGATATTTGAACAAGCTATTAAACCGTTGTCAGTCAAGTTGTCATTTAAAATCCGGACATCATTGGTAATATTATTGTTTTAGTGAAAGTAATTTTATTTGTTGTTTGCTGATTTTTTTTGTATAAAACTTGAAGTGATTTATGTTGTCAGTACTTTTTGAACATATCCAGGACATTTTCACAATACCGTGATAATACTGATAACCGTGATAATTCTGGTCACTATAATCGTGATGAGAAATGTTCATACCGTTACAACCCTACTGACAACCAACCAACTTAATCACGTTGGTCTGCACAGCACATCTTAATGTGTTACTGTCGCTTTAAGAGGAATTGAACCAATTAAGTGTGTGACCCACAGCAGTACAGAGAACTTTAGACCACAGTCCATGTTGTTTTCATACAGGCATTACACGGTGCATGATTTGTAAACTAATACAGTTTTATGTTTGCATCACATAAGCAGCTCCATATGGCTTTTGTGACGTAGTAAACTTGCTTGGTAGCTCACCTGGTACAGCATTGCAATTGTAATGCAGAGCACTTGGTATGAGTCCTATAAACACGAGTCATGTTCAAAGACTTGAAGCAAGCTGACATGGAAAAGTTGCTTCAGCAAATGAATTTATATTTCACAAGCGCATTTTTCCAATGAGACAAAATTGAGTTTTCTTAAAAGGTTATCTGAGAGTTTCTCCAATGAAAGTTCAGCAAGAGGCTGTGGGTCTCTGCAGGGAACTTACTAACACTGTTTTCCAAAATATCCTCTAGGACACCAACAGCTTCATTCCCTGTTGGCAAATCTAGGATTCAGTAGAAATATGGGGACCCACCAATAAAAACACCTCAAGATTGCCTATGCCACAAAACTCTACACAGTCATATACACAACATTCAAACTGACAGATGTTTCCAAACCACATTTACAGGTTATTTTTACGCTAAGAGTTTCTGTATTTCTTTATACAGCAATAACTATATATACAATAAAAGCTTTATAGTAAAACAAACCCTCTGGTGGCCTAGAGCACAGTGCCTTGTTGTCAGGACAGGGAATTACCTAGAATCCCATGATAATGATGCCTCTGTGAGTTACCTTTTATAGAGCTACACCAATTAAAGCGACACACTATGAAGTGGCTGCCATTCTTAGGACTGTACAACACTATATTGGCTGTGGATGATGAACATATACAGCAGTGCTTCAGTAACTTTCATATTCATTTATTATTTTTTATTACAATTTTTAGGGCCCTAAATGTAACCTATGCTTTTTATTTGAACTGCCAAGTCCTTATTGTATAAAAATATACATATTTATTCACTGTACTAAAATCTAGATGTGATATTGGGTAACAAATAAAACCCAATCAACAATTAATTCACAAAATCAAAGCTCCTCCCCGACATTTTAAAAACACAGAAACAACCACGAAAAAGCAATTGCTTTTTAAAGCAATACTTTATTGGATCTATATCGGACACAGTCCTTTATATTTAGGCTTCTGCATTTGAAACATTTCAGTGGCTTGTGTAACTCTTGTTCTGTGTCAGTCTGAGAGCTGAGCCCTCCATCTACTCAATCACATCACTGAGAGATTACAGGTACAGCCATCCTCAGTAAGACAGGGTTAGAATCAACTTCATTTGGAGCTTATAAAGTCCTCTGATCAAAGTTAAAACATGCTCAGCAGTAATTACAACAATGTATAAACTTTTCACACGCTGACCTGAACTCACTTATGCATGAACCACAGATTGAGGGAAACATGCATTACTTACCTCTGCATGCTTAACAAATCCCATAATCAGCAATGCATAGCTTACATCAATTTCTGTCTTATTATTAATGCATTTATCCAATTTTAGCATAAAAATGCATGTAAAAAAATTGATATGACTGAAATATTACAGTATAATATAACAGGCATACAAAAAATACCAGTTATATAGGCATGAACACATGCATCTGAAAACATGCCAACAAACCAGGCATGATCTGGGATGGCTGCATTTCACATGCAAGATGGAGAAAGCAATATTCATGGATAGAGGACACTTTGTCCAAAGTGACAATTTGATGTTAAAACACAACAAAATGTAAATTGATGGAGTTGTGTCTTACTTGTGGATTATTCTTGTGATGCTTTTATCAGATGTTTGGGCTCTTACTCTGACGGCACCCATTTACTGCAAAGTAGCAATGCTAAAAAACATTCTCCACATCTGTTCCAATGAAGAAAAAACTAATCTACAGCTTGGATGGCCTGAGGGTGGATCCATTTTCATTAAAATATTCCTTTAAAATACAAAACTTACAAACAACAGATCAGCCCTAAATTCATATCTCAGTCTCACACAGAACACCTCTGTTTGTGTTTGGTCTAAGAGTAGCTACAGTCTGAGCAGCTGAAAGACTATAACCTAGAAAGAGAATAAAAGCAATGCGAGCAGAAAGAAAAAGGCAAGTTAAATGTAGTTAAAGAGTAGCAGACGTTATTTGGGGGAAAGAGAAAAGCAAACAGAACATGTGACAATGTAACAGAACCAAGGACACATTCACAAACCATCCTTGTTTCACTGCCTGCCTTTCTCTCTCTCTCTCTCTCTCTACACCCACTGTCACTGTACTTTATTATTCACACGACTGTGATATAAGCTGCAAATGGACATCAGCATATCAGCTACATCACAACAGCACTTCACTTCCTTATAATAAAGCAACGTCAAAACATTCTCTCAGCTACACTTCACACCATCACAATACCAGCTAAATCATCTCAACAACACTCTACACACACCAAATTATCATACTGACTTATCCTCATAATAACAGCATAATATTAGCTATTAATAATAAAGCTCCAAAGTTCACAAGCAGGGCTCAATATCATTACATCACTTGCTCACCAGTGGATCCTCTGTAGTAAATGGGTGCCGTCAGAATGAGAGTTTTATAGAAACAATTATAAATAATGACCATTTTTATTTGGTTTATTCAAAAATTGAATTATGTAACCTCATTACAGATGTAACTTAAACACACTTTTGTTTGAATCATACAGTAATTTATAATTTTCAAATCATTTTAACTAATGCTTCTGATATTTTCACAAATTTTTGCTATTTCGGTAAAACATCTTCCATAGCCAGCTAGATAAATTTATCATTGGTGACATTTATGTTAACAAATTTGCAATAAATGTTCAATACATAGAAAACTAAATTATGTGGCCTACATTTGTAAAGCATGACAACATGTACAACATTATCAAATGTAAGATGAACATGATAAGATTACAATTAACGGTCGGGTCAGCTGACCCAAAACTGTCCAAATCTTACATTAGGTCATCCTTAACGTCATCATAAAATCAGATTTGCCATAACAAGAACACTCCATATGATTATGATAACTGCTCCATCACAATGGAACGCTATATCATCATGATAAAACTCATAATAACAGCTGGCATCGTAGACATATACACTAACAGATGTCCTATTTAAGAGCAAACAGTGGCAACAACTTTCATTTAACAATAAATCATCGACTACACACAGACTCACAGGTGGCCAGCGCTGAGAACACAAACAATTTTGCTCATATGCTACTAAAAGAGAAAATTATTTATTCATGTGAACAAACATGCTTTTGTCTCCCTCACCCCTCCTCTCTTAACTCATATATCGAGCTAAAATCTCTGAGCCTCGGATCATTTAACTGTAAAAGCAGCGTATTGAATGCTATTAGTCTAAGTGCTGATCCTGAATGCTGATTTCTCCCCGGTGCAAACCAGACTTTGAGGTATTCTGGGAGATCTGTTGGTGCAAATGGTGGTCAAAACAGCAGCCCAAACTATTAATGTCTAAATTTTTTCCCCATCTCATACTAGATATCTATAGACATTACTGGATGTAATCATAATATTTTTTTGCGAGTTGGTTATTCATGCTGGGACACAGTTCAGAACCTGAACCAACCTGTTTATCAAACCCGTGTATCCGTTTTTGCTGTGTAAAAGTATTATTGTTACTATAATATAACCGGTCTCAAAAGTTCAGACCTCATGGATTTGTAGTGAGAAAAAAAGAAGATACAGACTCTCAAATTCAAAATGAACCCATTTAAGTCACTTAATGGTGATTTAAGCCGAGTGTTAAAATGTAATAATATTTTAAATGTCTAAATTCCCTGCACACATTCAAATGTTTCATTTGATCATATTCCAAATTAAGCAGCTATAAACTATATAGACAGCAAAACATAAATCAGGAGAAACAAATGATTAGTTCACTTGAGGCTTTCCGTTCATTTGTCACGTGACACAGACACAACGAATTAATGAATCATGAATGACCCATCATCTTGGATTTAGTTCAGAAAAAAACAGTAAATGCCCATTCACAACAAGAACATCAACTATATTAGTGTTCACACCAATGTACAATTTTATTCTGTTTGCTTAAGCTCTTTAAATTTGGATTATGATTGGCTGTCAATGTTTTTCAACTGCGAAATAAAAACATTCTGAAAGTCATCCCTACGATATGATTCCTCTTTGTCGTTATTATAGCTGTGATTTCCATACTCTCATAGTATTAGAATGATTATTAAAACTTCATGTTTATATGAACGGCCCTTAAATTCTATCTATGCTACCAATGCTATACTAATGTTATGGTTAAGGTTAGGCATCCATATTTGTTTTAAAGATGTGTATGCCTTCAACAATGCTAAAACCAATGAAATCTCTATAATTGGCTGTGGGCGGAGTTTGCGCTTAACTTGCATGGCAGCGCCCATGAAAAGTCGACCCGCTGTATGTAGAATATAAAACAGCATTTTCTAAAAGACTGACATGTCTAGAGTGTTGTTATTATATTTCTTTAAGTCCTTAATTTTTTTTGGAGTAAAACTTTTTTTAATTAGCAAAAAAATATCGAGCGCACTTCTAGTGCCCCATATGCACAGCTAACGACGCGACGAAACTAATCAACGAAGCTGAACGCCAGGAACTATGCGCGCGGACAGTGAGCTCTCGCGCTAAACGGACAGCTTTGTTGATTCCGGAACGAGAGCGTTGCGGTTTTGTCTCGTCGTTCTGTATAAGTATAAAAATGCACGGTTTACATGTGCCAAACGAGTAGAGAACATATCAATTATCAAATGTTAGCCTAGCAACAGCAGCTCTCGTGAGCTCAATCAAACAAAGCGCAGGGCTTACGTACACATAAGAAAAGTTCAAGATATATTTTCATCACAAAAAGCATAAGGCTGCTTCAGTATCAGCAACCTGCCATGTAAACAAAAAGTCAATGTACGTGATATTGCGTTCTAGTAAATGCTGTCATTTCTAACGTGTCCCAAAGTAGAATAAAAACGTTTCAAACGTGGAGTAAACTTCGCTCTCTCTTATATTACTCGATTCGCCCATTTCTCATTGGCTTCCAGCAGTCTGCTGTGGACATAAAGAACAAAGAGGAAGGTCCAGCACACTATAACAGGATAAAAACACAAAACGCTTTATTTCCTGGGGAATAAAACCATTCTTTCCCGGAGTTAAAGTGTCCGGACTGTCCCAGTCCCTTCCCCCCCTCACATACTCAGTCTCGACACCGCCATATTTGCAGTCCTCGCCGGAGCAACTATGTTTCCAGAGCACAATCAGATGATACCGAGAAACAGCATCTCACCTTGGCGATCGCTCTCCTGTACCGCATCGCGGCCTGCTGGACGAGCCAGAGCACTTTAATGTTGCCATCTCCGCATGGAACCACGACCCGAGTTCTTCCAAAACACACCGTCACTTTCATAGCTCCAACTCTCCTTAGACCTTCCCGACTCCGAGGGAAACTCGGGATCAAAGGCACCCGTGCTCTGGTGTCCAGATCATTAATAATCTTTGGTTCAGAACCTTGGCGGCTCAGTGTAAGTTACGATCGGTACTCGTTCCGTTTCATCGCGGCGGGCGCTGTGTGGCGGTGTATGACCACCTGTTTAGTGTTTGGGATCTGTGTACGGGAACCGTGCCGTGGTCAGTCGGTTCAGGAGCAACGAAAACGGGCTTCTTTCGTCCTCTGGCGGCGGTAAACGGCACTGGCGCAAAGCATGTGCACAAGTTTAGCTGG
This sequence comes from Oxygymnocypris stewartii, assembly GCA_003573665.1. Classification (NCBI taxonomy): domain Eukaryota; kingdom Metazoa; phylum Chordata; class Actinopteri; order Cypriniformes; family Cyprinidae; genus Oxygymnocypris; species Oxygymnocypris stewartii. The sequence goes on from QVTF01009540.1 coordinate 20,780, forward strand.
ACTTCTGTGATCGTAAAGTCAAACTAATTTAACATTAATTGAAAAGCTAATAATTAGTTTATTTTTTAAATGTATTCACATATATAGTGACATATGTGATTTTCAGTTCGTGTACCTGTGTACTATCCTGTCGCTGTCATCTTGTTCGTACTGTTGAAGCTTCTGTCATCAAAACAAATTCCTCGTATGTGTAAACATACCTGCAATAAAGCTTGTTATGATTTTGATTCTGATTCTATGAGGGGTTGGTTAGTGTATAGGGTAAAGGTTCATCACATTTATAAGATGCAGAAATGCAGACTCCAAATTAAAACCTTGTGTCTGAACAGAGAAGCATGTTCTCCAAATATTGTAACTTGACTTAGATTTGACCTTGAAAGACTGAAACCAACCAATCAAACAACGAATTAATTAATTATTTAATTAAATCTTTAAAATAAAGATGTGACATTTATAAGATATCAATTTAATAATAAACAAACAAATGCAAATGAATAATGTATACATGAATATACATATTTAAAATGTAAAATTAAAATGAAAACATTTGTTTTAAATTCATTAATTCATTATTTTAAATTTAGTTATATATATATATATATATATATATATATATATATATATATATATATATGTATCTAGTAATTAATCAATAAATATACATCATATTAAATGCACATTTTAAATTGCATTTAAAAAACTGTTGTTTTTTTTGTCAAATGTCAAATACTTTTCTTTATCCATTTGTTAATCAAGTGACACGAGACAGTTCACTTGTGGGGCAACCCATCAACTTGGCACTCAATTTGAAGAGCAACTTCTTATGAAATATGTATATTAATTTTACCATTTAAAAAGTGATTTATTTATTTTAATTTCCATAATTCTGTTTTTTAAGTGTCTTTCCTAGTCCTCCTCCATATGTTAGTGTGTGAATGATTTAGTACGTTGGCATTGGTTTTCAAACATATGGACAATTATGCATATATGAGTTTGTGTTTGTCACATTTAACTTTCTGCTTGTAGGGCAGAGCTGTACTAAAATAGAAACACTGGGTAGGTGGCACTGGGCAGTGAAACTGTGCACACACACAGAGGGCCTGATACAGATTCAACACACCCAGTTGAGTGAAGCTTTAGTGGAACAGCTGTAGGATTGCGTATGCTTTGACCTACGTAATGAGCAGATGCTGGAAATCTGTTACTGAAAAACTCTAGTAGAGAACTCTTCTACCAAATTTCACTCCACAGTTAGTGAGCCTTCATACACAGGGTCAGTGCTTTGAGTCACTGTCTGCATGTTTAGAGCCATGCATTTTTTTTTCAAAGCTGAAGGTATTTTTTTCTTCTCATAAGCATGTTTGATGCATCGGCCCAAACAGTGGGCTGATCTGTGGTGGAATCTACAGTGACTCATCATTTATGCATGAGCCTCTGCTTTTCGCTGACAAAGTCAGTGGTCTCCTCCTGTGACTGTTTCTCAATTGTAAGGAGTTGCTAGTGCGGTTTCCAGGGTAACAAATCTGGCAAATAGTTTCCAACAAATGCAATCAACACTGACTTGTGAGTTCTTTGCACAACATGTGACATTGTGACCCCAAAGTACCAGCTGCAAACAACAAACAACCAAAACACTGTCTGAACTTTCTA
>QVTF01009541.1:0-22430 GCA_003573665.1 Oxygymnocypris stewartii
TTAAAATGTTATTTTCTTTGTCTTTTTAAATAAAATACTCCAGTCAAGGACAGAAAGACTCGGCTTTGTTTGGTTTTCAAATGGGAATGCATTGTTTGGTGAAGAATAGCCAATGCCGATCAGCTTAATGTGACTACTTTATTTTCTGTTTAATACCTTAACTGTGTAGCCAATTCAGAGAATGCATTTGATGCATGTGTTTGATATTATTAAAACACCTAAGAACGTATAGATGAACTGAATGTGGCTTTTATTTGTCTGAATATTATGAGCTTAAATGTAGCTCTGCTGTGTGGTCTTTCTTCCCAAGATCTCTGGGCTTTGTTTAACACATTGAACCATTCTTTTGTTGCTTTCGATTCATCTGAGAAAGCCATGGACTTAATGGATGAAAGATTGTGTAAGCTATGAATAAATAGGAAGTGTAAGTGATTGAAGCAAGAGTTTTAGATTATATCTGTGAAATACAGACAGAACTTCTGGTTGCTTTTACTCACAGATAATCATGTCTTGCTGTACATCCGCCACTGAGCTGGTGACCCAAAGGAATGCTTTCGTTGTTCATTGTTCTCTTCTACACCCAGACAGCATGTAAAGTAACGTAACGTCTGGCACGAAAAGAAAGAGATGAGATCTAGAAGAGGCAAAGACAGAAAAGCGCCAGTTTAGATAACCTGAGCACTTAGAATGGACAATGTTAGCAGGTCATTTTCATTTTGCAGCTTATAGTTTGCTTTGCTGACAGCCGAATGTGAGAAAACAACTTTAGGAGCACTCAGGACTTTAACCAGCATGCACTGGTCAGGCCTCAGAGGAGCGGAAAAGTTAATGGGATTGAAGGCCGGTGTTTGCATCTAAATCTGCAGTTTGTCATTCGTCAGCCAGATTGTAATACAATTATCTGATAGGATCAGAGAGAACAGAAAACTACTACACTTAACTCTGCTTTAAAAGTCCCAGATCTGAACACTGGCTAAAACCAGGTACAGAACAGAGATGAATTATGACTGCGGGGAAAAAAAGATATTCACAGTCACTCCTTCAGCATCGGTATTAGAAATACCCTCACATCAATTTGGACTTTTTTTATTTTTATTAATGTGACAATATTATTATATCCATATATAACAATGTATATACTTTTAAATATGCATAACATTTAAAATTAAAATGAATAACAATAATATATTAATTAAACAATGTATAGTGTTTAAATATGAATTAAATATTTAAAATGTAAATGAATAACAATAGTATGTTAATATAACAAGGCATGGTTTTAGATGTACTTTATATAAATTAATAACAAAACAAATATGGAAATATTGTTATATTAATATATAAATGTACATTAAATCATTTAAGTAAATAAAAAATACTGAAGGTGGAAATGCATCATCAAAGTGGAGATCTCTGAGACTGTGCTGTTGAAGGTCGACCACTAGATGCGCTGCGGTTCAGCAGGGATGCCTTTTAATCCAATGGGAGGACACCATTTCTTGGTATCTGCCCACACATGGTAAGCCTAATTGCCCGATCACATATGCACATGGGCTGAGTCATCAGTGCTGGGGGAAGGGAATTAATAATAGTCCAAATGCTTTTGCTGTTAGGAGGATTATAGAGCCCTATCTACAGCCATCGGTAAGACAGGGTTGACCGCTGGCTGAACCTGTGCAAACATGTGCTTTGCTAAAACTAGGAACAAGGGTCAGGGTATGAGGAAAAGGGAGTAAGCAGGTGTAACTGGGTAAGATGATCATCAGGTAATAGGAATACAGAATTTTATATTTGCATATGCATGCATGCAACACTGGTCTTTTCTCCTTCGTTTACCTTCCACGTTACAATACAGGTGAGCTGCATGTTACAGAATGTGTGTACAGTACATAACAGCACAAGTATGTTCACATCAAATATGTTGTGGCATGTGCGCCAAGAGAGAATCAACTCGGGTCTCTGCTAAATCAAATATCCCTCAGAAAAGATGCATGAGATTACTGACCTACAAGCTCTTTAAAGAAGAGAGGTCACAGGGGTCACCGAATAACCAGAATGCCTTCTTGCTCTGAACAGCGTTATCACATGTGTGAGATCAAGAGGGCAGCTAGCGGGCCGTGTAACGTCTGGACGGGGTCAATAAAGGTGTCAAAAAGATCAGCAGACAGTCAGATGCTCAAGCATCTCACTCTTTTTATACCCAAGAATTAGTCAATTTCTTTGGATTTTCAATGTGTTGTTTAGGGTTGTGCAAAATTCAGAATTGACAAATATCTATCTATCTATCTATCTATCTATCTATCTATCTCTGTCTGTCTGTCTGTCTGTCTGTCTGTCTGTCTCTATCTATCTATCTATCTGTCTAGCATCCATAAAGTTATATCCTATCCACCATCTTATCTAGCTATCTTTCTATCTTTCCATCTTTCATCCATCCATCGTTCTATCATCTATTTATATATTTCATTATATTCATCAATCATCCATCTATTTGTCCATCTTTCTCTTCATCCATCATTCTATCCACTATTCTATCATCTATCCATGAATCTGATCATTCTATCCTTCAATTATCCATCTTTATCGTATCTTTTCATCCATCCATTATTCCATCATTTTATCATCTATCCATCATTATCATCTAGTAATCCATACTTCATTGTTTATCCTTCCATTAGTTTACCCATCTATCTTTTATCCATCCCTCCATCTAGCTTCAAGTCTTTTTCCAGCACTTTTCAAAAAGAGAGTAAAATGAACTCTCAGTTGGTCTGGACAAACTTTGCTCTAGAAAGTTCATTGTTTCATGAGCCCCACTTAACAAACTTGCAACCTAATTTTCATTCAAGTCAATTCCCCCTGACTACAGACCATTACATCATCATCATTCATAACTACATGCGCAGAACAACTACATAAACAGAGATCATGCTGGAGAACATTGGGGCACCAATTACAGCAGAACTGATACGATTTCAGTAGGATAGCAAAAGTATCTGATGAATGGATGTACTGGAGTTCGCTCTGCACCGGTGCATTGAGTTCGCTGAAGAACGAGAGCGGAGGGGATTGGGATGCCGCGGGCCGGGGAGCAAATCCAGGTCATGCAGATCCTGCGTTTAGTAATCTCTGCCCCAGCAGTGAACCCTCGATCTCATTAAAGAGGATTTCATCCCAATAGTGTAAATGTACAATGGAAGAGATTTGCTTTCGTCTTTTCACTCCCATGTTTTCATTTTATTTCCTTTTACTTTCTGTATATGAATGTACTATACTTTCTGTATGGTCGATATATGGCTGAGTTTTGTAATCTAAAACTGTAAGCCCCGCCCACTATAGAAATCTGAAACATGAATGCATAGATTACAGCCTTACAGTATATATATATATATTGAGCATGTAAATACATCCTTTGCATACTCTTGTACACATACTGCTCAAGAACACACAGCATCAGCATGCTCGCGTAAGCTTGACTGTATCACTCCACAATCTCATTATCCTCACACTAATGGCCACGTCGAGTCCATGATCTGTGTTACAGACCTCAGCTTGCAAAACTGTTTTGCCCAGGTTTTATTCAGCTGTTAGCGTCATACTGGGTTTACCACGGAAATTCATTTCCGGAGTGTGTTTATAAGCTGCTGTCATCATATCACCGTAAACAATACAGGTCCCGGGTCATTCGTTCATAGAGACTCCTAATGAATGGAGTTTGTACCATGATGAGAGGGACTGAAATATTGTTTTCCAGTAAAGCTGTTTTTTTTAAATATATTTTTGGTCCTTTTGTCAAATCTAAAATATTGCAATTTTAAATAACTCTTTTATATTTGAATATCTTTTGAAATGTGATCTATTCCTGTGACACAAAGCTGAATTTTAAACATCATTACTCCAGTCTTCAGTGTCACAATGTCATTCAGTTCAGTGTCAGAAATCATTCTGCTGCTTGCTATTGGTCTAAATGCAATGTCATAAAGGCCTCGTTAGTTTCAGGTAATGGTTGCTTGTTGTACTTCAACCCCTTTTTAAAATCCATTTAAGCCCTCATGTATAGTGAAGCGAAGTCACATCTTAGGGTTTTATTGGTGAATATCCTCACACATATTTCACTATAAAATACATAACAGAAGTAAAACAGGTCACAAATATTGTTTTACATTGCCTCAAGCATCAAGTATTGCGCATGACACAATTTTTCTGTATGTCCATGTGTCTAAAACACTTGCAGCAAAACTAAAGTCCTTTTTCTTGTGGATGGAGAAAAGCATTAAAAGTGTCTCATAGAGCAGACAAGTGTGAAGTGCTCTGCTCGATGGGATCTGAACCTCAATCATCACATGTTCTAGAGCCCTAAACATTAAGAGTGAGAAAATGAGTGTGAATGTGCATTTCTGAGAGCTTACGATGTGTTGATGCGTCTGCGCGTAGATACAGTCGAAAATGGTCTCCTCTTTTTTGGTCCCCAGGGTGGGACAAAGCAGCAGGTGACAGGTAAAACCCCGGTCAGGATGAAATGCATTTTTTATAGGCCTGATTTTCTCTATGTTCATGAGTAGAGCTTGATCTCGACCTGTCGTCGACCCCAGAATACTCTCTGCAATAAAGCAGCACTGTATCAATTAAACATGCAGGGTACAGTGCACTTTTTAACCTGAGGTCAGCAGCACTTTGATTCAAGTTCAGCACACTTTTGAACATGCTTCATTGATCTTTGCTTATCAGGAAGCCACAAGGAGAAGCCTCTTGTTTTTGTGGTAATCAGTGGTGCTTGCTAAGGCATGTTTGTCCAAACACCTATCCTAATAATGTAATTTGACATACAATGGTACTTTTACAATAAGTGCTATAGACATGTTTCATAATGGCTTAATTTTGCAATGTTAACAGTTATTTTCCTATTCCAAAGCTTTAAGCATTTTTAAGAGTCGCCAGTATCCAAATACATTTTTGGACCCAAAGTCACTGCACCCACCTTAGTAGTTTTGAACTTAAAAACATACATTTATTTATATTTTCTTACCATGAATGCATGAGGCTTCTGGTATCAGTTGTTTCCAGTTATATTACCTGTACAAAACAGTGTATTTTGGCACTTAATGTTGCAAACTGGTATTTGTTATCACATTGTTTGAATGTATTATCATTTTTCCATTTACTGCTCTTTGTTATTCTTCTAGTTATAACCAAGAAATGCCTTGGCTTAATTTCTCTTAAAACTTTTGCTCTCGTTTGGCAGGTGAAAGTGTGGTTTCAAAACCGCCGCACCAAACAGAAGAAGGACCAGACTAAGGACACTGACAAACGGTCGTCATCCACTTCCGAATCGCTCGCCACATGCAACATCCTGCGGCTGCTTGAACAGGGGCATCTTCTGTCTGTGCCTGCACCTCCGCCCAACCCGCTGCTGGCTCACCCGCACGCGGGCAACGGCTCGCTCCTGGGCAGCCCGTCCATATCCACTTCCTCTGGGGTGAGTAGCAGCACCACGCCTCCCAGGGCAGCGGCGGGCGGTACGTTCGGACTGTCGCTGTCTTCTTTATGCGGCACCCCGCCCTCGCCACGCCTCGGTGTCCCACCGCCCACCCTATGCTTTACCATGCCACTCCTGGGCGGCACCCATCACGAACTGCCATCGGGATACGGCTGCGGATCCTCAGCGTTTGAGCCCTACATGAGGATAGAGAGGAAGGACGGAGAGTTAAATGGGAAGAAGACGGTTTCCTAAAAACATTCCCAACCGATTGGTCCCTTCTCCCTTCCACCTGTCTCAGGGGTCTCACCTGTGCCGTGAACAACTGGAAGGTTCGCAAACTAACAGAAACAGACTGAAAGACTAGTGCTAGTGCCTACAACCAAACCGAGGCCAGTTGGACTCCATCGTTCCAGTGGAGGTGAGCGTTTGGGACGAAGCCTGTAATTAAGCATCGCTGTGTTCGGTGAATTAAGTCGTCCACAGGTTTCCTTCCATTTTTGCATTACTTGTGTGGTGAGGAACTTCTTCTTTGTGAACGATGGAAAACGATGTAAATGTAACTGTAATTGTAAAAGGCTAAATCATTTTGCAAGTTGGATGTTTAAAAAAACGAGAAAAACTAAGAAAAAATTATCAACATTGTGGTGCGTTTTATGCTGCTCTAAATTAATTGACTTTGGGGAGCTTCGTGTCAATGTAAATGTGAGTCTGTGTGAAAGTATAAGAATGAGTGAACACATACAGTAACTGTAACAAGGCACTGACAAATTTTGTGGCATTGATTCTGCATTGGACCTTGTTACTAATGTGAGTTCAACGGACAGAATGATTATTCATATAGCAGTGATGCAACATTGAATCTGAACATGTATAAAAATTACACAGGTCTTTCGAAAAATGCAAAATAATAGCATCTAAAAGTGCTCATCACATGCGTTTCTCATCAAGGATAAGTTGAAAGTGAAAATCTCTTTTGGTAACATAAAGTTCTCAATTCTTAAGCCTGAAACACACTGCACGATTTTTGGCTGTCCCAGACTAAATGACCACGATTGTTTCACGAAGCCAATCTTTCACCTGGAACAGACAAAAACCGTGCAGTGTGTTTAGGGCTAATAGGCTCAACAACAATATAAGGACCCTTTCACAGACTGTGATGACATGTTTCCAGTTATTAGCATCGTAAATCTATTAAGATTTTCATTAACTTTACATTTCGGAAAACTGTTTAAAGCTGCTGCGTGAGTGTTTCTAATGCAACGGCTGAGAGAGTGACAGCAAATGTGACATCTTTCTCTCGTCTGACAAGCATAATCTATCTCTCTATAATTGTATTCCTCTTTTCAAAAGTCATAGAAACACTAGGGTATATTGAACACAAAAATTATATTTCTTGTAGCTTCCATTCACGAGTATAGAAATTCACCCAACTACGGTGACTTTTGAGAACCCCGGAAATGTGAAAACGGTCCACTGCCCCTAATTAACATGTTTCCTCGTGTCTGGGAGTTGCTTCTAATTCTTGACTTCCAAGATGAACAACCTTTCAGAGTTATTCAGCACCTGGTTTCATTCTTCGAGATCTTAAACAATGCTTAATTACTGATTGATTGCACATCATTCAGACACCGACTCCAGTTTACTTGCACTAATGCTTGCATTGCTGTATTACATGTTTGGAGACTGAATCAAAACCAAAACACATACTTACAAAAAAGTACTTTGATATAAGTATTGCTTTAAAGGGCACCTATTATGCAAAATCCACTTTTACATGGTGTTTGGACATAAATGTGCGTTGGCAGTGTGTGAACACAAGAACGATACAATGATAAAAATCCATCATCTCATTTTTTAATCCCCTTTAAACCAAGTCAGTCTCCCTTGGCCTGCGGTTTTGATTCTCATGCAGTGTGACGTCACACTGCATAGGGCCGGGCCACAGGGGTTGATTAACAGCCCTGCATTGTTATAGTTTCCGTCCTCAGCGGTTGTACGCAGTCCTCCATTTTCTCCACGCTCGAGCTCTGTAACGTCAACAATGTCTCGCAAAGCAATCTCGGTGCTCTGTGTTTGGATGTAAGACTGAAAATAAGAGTCTTCATTTTCAACATCTGAGCTGCTGAGGACCCTGTGGATTAAAATCTCAAAATCTACCTAAATACGTGTATCACTCCAGACTCCTTTGTGAATGTCATGTTGTTATAGTGCTTAGCGTTGTAATCATAGTTGTGCGTAAATTATGTATTTTTAACTGATCAGCGCCGCGCTGTTTCTTCCCACTTTCAGAGCATTTGGCTTCCCATATGTACGTCTAAACACCAGTTCTTTCGCTCTCAGTTATGTTGCTTCTACTGGCTGTTTATTGCTGTAGATATGCAATGCAGAGAGACATTTGTACACAACACCCTCTTCTGCTGGAGACGGGGCGGGAATACGCAGCTCATTTGCATTTAAAGCGATACACTCCAAAACAGCTCTTTATTAGACACACTCCAAAAATGACATTTTCCAGCTGTTATAATACATTATCTGTTGGGTATTTTGTGCTGAAAATCCACAGACACATTCTGGGGACACCCAAAGCCAATATTACATCTTGTAAAAAGGGGCAAAATAGGTGCCCTTTAAAGGAATTTAAACTTTTTTCATCCCCCCCCCCCCCCCCCGTCAGTATTAGCTCTTGTCATAACCGTTAGGTCAGTTTGGTGCTCTTGCACATGCTTTTTATGACTTCAGAATTACAACCCACAGTTAATCCTTTTTTCATTGCCTCGAATCTTAATGGATTTTCGCTCAAAACCTACCATGCATATCAGTAAAAACAGCGTGCATCGGTTTCTAAAAATTCCCCAAATATTCCCAGTTTTTGTTTGTTGAAAGACAGCCAAACACATTTATTTCAACTACTTCACAACTTCTGAACTGATTAAATGAATTCATGCACCAAATCTAGACAAATACATGCAGACTCATGCAATATTTTCATATTTAAAAGATTACTAAAGTCAAAGTCAAAGCAATCCTATTCACACTGAGATGAAATTTGGCAGAAAATTTGTTTTGAGTGCTGTAAGTAAAAACTATTTCATATGTGTGGCAAAAAACACACCAACAACTTAGATTTTGGGTCACAAAATAGATGTATCCGTGCTGAGTGAAATCGTTGCTGTCTGGCTGAGTTGAAATCTGTTTTGTCTGATGTTTTATTTTGCATTAAGTGACTGGGTTGTATATTGAATTAAAGCATGTGAAGTGCTATTTTGCTTTGCTTCAGAGTAAAGAGACTTTTGCACTTGTTTGTTTAGCTCTCAAGGAGCGTTCACAGAGACAGCAATTTCAGCCACTTGAAGTTGCTGAGTATTTTTGCTCACAATTTTTAAGTTTGTTGTTTTGCGTAAGGTTCAACTCTATTTAACTTTGTTGCTCAACAGCTGCTTCCACTTACAGTATGTCACCCCTAAAAACTAAAAGTTAATGACTTCCGGTCACTTGATATTGCTGTCAGTCTGAACGCCTTGTAATGCGATCAGCTACATATGGAAGCTTATTTCTGCTACGGCATAAAAAATAAAAAACATTTGATTGCATAAAAGTTAATATCTCACAATTCAGACTTTTCTTCTCGCAATTGCAGTTTATACCTCATAATTCTGACTTTTTTTCAGAAATGTGAGTTTATATCTTATAATTTTCAGTTATAAACTCGCAATTAAAACTTTTTTTCTGGCTCATTTTCATATCTCCCAATTTTGAGATAATTATGAGATATAAACTCAGAATTGGGAAATGGAAATGGTGCGATTGTACAAGTGTCTAAATTGTGAGATATAAATGGGCAATTGCGAGAAAAAAAGCGTGAGATGAGAATTTGAAAAGTTTAAACGAGAAGTCGCAGTTGCCTTTTTTATATTTTCATTCTGTGATAAAAACAAGCTTCAATAGCTACAACACTGTACTTCCATTATTTCTATCCTCTGACCGTATTCTAGACTGGACTAGTTAAACCCCAAATTAAAATTGTGTCATTCACTCACCCTTGTGTCGTTCCAAACTTTGTACCGACTTTCACAGAATGCAGAATCTTCTATGGAACACAAAACAGAAACATTGACCAATACTATATTCCACATCTTCTGAAAGTCATATCAAGTCATATATCAGGGCAGCCGGGGCATAATGGATAGAGCGTTGGACTTGTAACCTGAGGTTGTGGGTTCGAATCTCGGCTCCGGCAGGAATCGTCCATGACTGAGGTGAGACCCTTGAGCAAGGCACAGAACCCCCAACTGCTCCCCGGACGAACCCCCCAACTGCTCCCCGGACGAACCCCCACTGATCCAAGAGTGTGTGCACTTGCAGAAAACAAACAAAAAAAATAAACATTGCGGCAGTTGGGGGTTCGGTGCCTTGCTCAAGGGTCTCACCTCAGTCATGGACGATTCCTGCCAAGATTTGAACCCACAACCTCAGGTTACAAGTCCAACGCTCTATCCATTAGGCCACAGCTGCCCCGTGGTTGCAACAGTTAGTTGCTATTTAAAGCTTGAAAGCTCCATTCCCTATTCATTGTGCTTGCATGGAAAGAGCAAATATGTCTTTGAAACAATATGATGGTGAGTGAATGATGACTGAAATTGTCATTTTTGGGTGAACTACTCCTTTAAATCAAGCTGTAAGTGACTTTAGCCTTTTGAGTCGCTCTTCCATTGCTCTCTGAGAAAGACATAAACATGGTTTAGCCTCTTATACATCTAATGTTTGATTGGACTGTCAAAATTCTCGTCGCAGTGACTGTGTTGTAGTCGAACACAGTTATTTTCTATAAGATTCATGTATAATTCACTGCGGCGTCATTTAGCCTGAAGCACTGAGACAGACACTGGCTCGTTACATTAGCGCACGCAGTCGAGGCTTACGAGACAAAAGCCCACTCGTACACGTCACACATTTTCTTCTGGTTTTTGGTGATATCTCTCAAACTATAACGTTTCCTAAAAGAATGATGATGTGCTGATTATTTAGTTAACATGATTACGGAGCATAAAAACCCAAAACTAATGGAGGATCTCATTGACCTGTGAGTTTGAAAAAGCTTTGTAATCAAGAAATTACGCTTTGTAAACAGCATTCAGTACTTTACCATCACTACAAAACTATCAAAACTTATTTACCCCTTTAATTACGAACCATATGCCCGAAATGTTTTCACAGTATGTTGAACCAGCAAAGACAGTATATATAAATAATATTGCCACAGATATGATTGTAAAATGTGGTTTACTGTGATTGTGTGGAAAGACTTTATTTTTTATTTTATCTCACTTCCATATTTTCTTCCATTGTTAAATCGGGTCAGTGCTCTTGCACAAAGATTATGTGTACGTAAGCTATCTATAAGCTTTTTGTCCATACAGCATTTGTGTGACCGTGTCAGAAAATGATAATAATAATAAAAAAAAATCCATAATGGCACCAGCTTCTCACAAATAAGAAAACACTTAAACAGTATGTAAATATATGAGTCTTTGCACAGTATTTTCATGTTGTATTATGTGATCTTACAGAAAAATGAATGAAAAAAAAGATAAATGCTTTACAACTCTTTGTCTCATTAACTATTTGCACTTATTTAAAAAAGCTTGTGTTCTGTGGCAATAGAGCCTTTTTAATGGTTTGGCTAAAAAGCCAAGATATTGTACAATATGTACATGTGTTTTTATTCATGCATATAAATATATGTCTATGTAATTGTCTACTGTGTGTCATTTTTCTGAACTCCTCGTTCGTTGCTCTATCTATCTATCATCTATCTATCTATCTATCTATCTATCTTCTATCTATCTATCTATCCATCTATCTATCATCCATCTATCAATGCTTTTCAGCTTTCAAAACAGTATTATGCCGGTATTTATACTGTTCTGAATATTTATTATATCAGTTTAGGCTGATCCGGTATTAAGTTGTTCTTCTAGCCCTTCTTTCTTAACACCTCCAGCTCTTTTCTCCAGACGAGGGGGTTATTTTTCAGGAAATGGTGGACAAGCGTACACAATATGTTTAACCACATGTTTAGTCCCCTCGATCTCCTCCCTGCACTACACTCAGAGTCTCGCCTGGACAATCAACTCCAGGGTGCCAATTAAAATGATTGGCTTTTCTTCATGGGAGTGGACGGATGGAGGGAACGGGGACTGGATGGGTGGCCTGGTGGTTTTAGTGTAGGGCGAGGAACTCAAGTGACAGGAACAGCGTTCAATAAGACGGTCATTCTCAACTGGTTTGGTTTCAGGATTTAGATTTGTATATTGGGATCAATATAAAACATCAAGTGGTGACCCGACACAGAACCAAACCTGAAGTAGCACAAGTAAACAATGTCTTTACAATCAAACATGGACACTTCTATATACAAACAGGCAAAAATAACAGAAGTGTGAAATGCACAGGAAATTAATATACAATATTTAGATTCTATTCTATTTTGAAGTCTATATGCTTCGCTAAATATACATTAATAAAAATATGAATACAAAGTTAAAAAGAACAGAATTTGTTTAAAATAAAACTATTTTCTACCAATTTAAGTCTTTACAATTTTTTTTATCAATTTATCATATCCTTGCTGAATAAAAGTATTACTTTATTTAAAAGAAATGACTGACCCAATCTTTTAAATGGCAGTATATGTTGTTACAAAAGATTTCCATTTTCAAATAAATGCTGTTCTTTCATCAAAGAATCCTGAAAAAGTATCAAGTTCTGAAAAAAAAGAACCAAAACTGTTTCTGACATTGATAATAAATCAGAATATTATTATGATTTCTGCATAATCATGTGACACTGAAGACTGGAGTGATGATGCTGAAAATTCAGCTTTACGTCACAGGAATAAATTACATGTATTAAAGTATATAGAAAACAAATAGAAAGCCGTTATTTGACTTTGTTATAATATTTCACATATTCCTTATTTTGTATCTTTGATCAAATTTATGCAGCCTTGATGAATGAGAAACTTTGGTAACACTTTATTTTAAGGTGACCTTGTTACACATACATGTACTTGCTATTATAATAACAATTAATTATGTATAATTAAGTAAGCCTAACACTAACCATATAGTAAGTACATGTAGTTAATTACTATTACTCAGTACTTAAAACTATTATTACACTGTAACAAGGACACCTTAAAATAAATTGTAACTGAAAACTTCTTTGAAAACATTGAAAACATTTCTGATCCCAAACTTTTGATTGGCAGTAGTGTAAATATACACTAGTTATAATAATTTACATAATAATAATAATACAAATTACATTACATTTAGTACAATAAATAAATTACTAATTGTATACATATTGTATATGTATATTATATAATTGAATGTTTTTGTAGTAAATTGTAAAGTAAATCTTACTTTTTACTTACAAAAAACTATAACTGTTAATGTATTTTTCACTCAAGGTAAACCAGTTGAAACATTTAAATAGCTTTTATTCATGCAAATTAAATATTTGTACTGCTTTGTTGCAGCACAAACTATTTCAAGCTCAAACCCTGTTGCTCACATTCTCCATATTCAAACCAGCAAGCCATGTCCATTCATGACAGCATTTTTCTACCGCAAACAGCTTTGAAATGACACGAAGCCGAGTCAATAGCGACAGAATCCTCTTTTCTTTGGCTGAACTACCCCTTTAAGAAGATGGCATAATACTGCAGGACGTTTAAACCCAGAACGTTTCAAAGGGAAATAAAAGAGGACATCAAAACTTTGTATTTGTCTGAACTCAATTGTACAGATTAGCAACAATTCAAACCCCACTTTGACAAAAAAAGCCCCATTAAAGCAACTTTGCCCATCAGCAACTGCAATATTTTCCTTTCAGTGTAAAAGCCGTTTTGGCCTTCACGCCTTTAGCCATGCATCGCTGTACCGCCGCCACCCTCCTTCTTCTGTGCAACTCTTTTCTCTCGCGCTCCCTCCCTCCCATCTGCACACCCTAGACCCTGTTCAGTGACCCTGCAGGAGGTTTCGGCACTAATTAGGGTCGCTAATTGGGGGGCAACAGGGCCGGGGTCCTCTCCACACCTGCAACAGTCATGTGACCCACGGAGAGGTGCATGGGGTCGGAGGTCACGTGGAGGGGGGCATGGATCAGCTGTGAAGGTTCTAGATTAGCGAGAGGAGGGAGCGCTATAAGGGTTAATTACAGGAAGACCTCGGGCCTGGTCGCTCAGCAGAGCCTCCTAGCATGAGCCGATTTCTTCAGCTCAGGAAAGATGAAGGTTGCTTGTTTTGACAGACTTCGCTCAAGTGGCCAACCCCGCCATGAAAGGATGATAGCGCATTCCACAGAACGAGAGGAGGAGAAAGGTATGCATTGAAGGAGAGAACGATCAGATGATCCCTCCAACAAACCCCAAAGTATTAAACTTCAGGATGTGACTTGTCCTGCTTCGTTTCAGCTACGTGAATGAAATCTCAAACCGTGTTTGGTTGAGAAAGGATTGCTGTTGGATTTCTAAGCAATCTGACTTACGGTGTTCACATGGTGCATAATAAAATGAGCAGTGTGAGACATACCACATGTAGAAACTAGAACAGGTAAGTGCTTAAAACACCTTAGCAACTTAATAGTGATGTGATACTCTGAAACCTTAACAACTGCATTCCATCACCCTAGCAACCATTCAAACACCTCAAATGCCAACATTGCCCTAGCACTGTGGCAGTGAGTTTAATTAAAGAGATAGTTCACCCAAAAATAAAATTTACCCCATGATTTACACCCCTTCGAGTAGGGGTGTGCGACATAATGATTTTTGATCGCGGATGATAAAAATGTCTCCACGATCTGCTTTTGAAGAAGTATCGTAGTCTCCGGCTACAGCGCACATTCTATCAGCGGCAGTTCTGAGACCTTTTTGAAGGTAAATGTTGTTTTTTTTGTAATTTTGGGGTGTTCAGTTTTATATTGGTTTTAAAAATAAGTGGGATTGCTCTCCTCACAAATCAGCTTTTTCTTGACAAAAAAAATCAATTCTTGTTTTTGTTGCATTGCCTGTGCCTTGTCCCTTCCCACTTTTATGTCACTTCCTTTCTCCCGTGGAGTTTGTAGTCAGTTTGTATTTTATCTTGTTCAGCTTGTTAGCCTGCTGTATGTATATGTATATGTATGTATATATTACAGCCCTAGTGTTTCTTTCGTTTTTGGTGAGTTGTTGAATGTAATGGTTGTCTGTTTGTCTATGGTTGTTGGTTTGTTTGTTCTAGTTTTTACATGAAATTCCTGCACATAGAGCCTTGCCTCTGCCCGTTTTCCCAGCTTCTCCACAACGTTACAGATGTTGACTAGGATGTCTCTTTGACTAGTACAACTTTGAGCCTATATTTAGTATAAGTAAAATACTAAAGTACTGTTAAAATCAGATACTCTAATACTTTTACTTAAGTTGTTTTGGAATTAATTCGTTACATTTATATAGCGCTTTTCTGTGTTCTCAAAGCGCTTTACATAGAAGGGGGGATCTCCTCAACCACCACCAGTGTGCAGCATCCACCTGGATGATGCGACAGCCGCCATAGTGCGCCAGAACGCCCACCACACACCAGCTTACTAGTGGAGGGAGACTGAGTGATGCAGCCATTCGGTGTATGGGGATGATTAGGAGGCCATGGTGGTCATAGGCCAATGGGGAAATTTGGCCATGATGCCGGGGTTACACCCCTACTCTTTTTCAAAAGACATCCTGGGATTTTTAATGACCACAGAGAGTCAGGACCTCGGTTTAACGTCTCATCCGAAAGATGGTATAGTGTCCCCATCACTACACTGGGGCATTAGGGGCACCCCCTGCTGGTCTTACTAACACCTCTTCCAACAGCAACCTAGTTTTCCCAGGAGTCTCCCATCCAGGTACTGACCAGCTCAACCCTGCTTAGCTTCAGTGGGCAACCGGTCTTAGGCTTCAGGGTGATATGGCTGCTGGCCATGGTGATTTGTAGAGTAATTTTCACTGTAAGGTATCTGTACTTTTACTTTAAGTATGGTTTTCAGGTATTCTTTACACCTCTGCATCAGTGTTAACTCAGCGGTAGAGTTCCTCTCATAGGACACTGCACTTATTCGCAATCACAAAAATACTTTATTTGAATGTGCTTTAAAGCTTTGCCGGTTAAATGTTTAATTTGTTCGCTGGTCTGACGTAAGCTTTTTCTGAGCCAGTACACCCCGAAGCGAGCGCACTTAAAAGCTTGTCAAAAAGCGTCTGACCGAATTTCAGGTACCGATACGTACCGGTTCAAATGTGAAGGGTACCCAACCCTAATCAGTCAGCTAAAACGAATACAGAACATTTTACGCACCATTTACACGTGGTAAGGAGCAGGTGTACATTTCTTTCGTACAACTAACATTTTGAAAATTCTTTTTTTTAAGTTTACATTTTTTAAATTTAGTCAGAATGGCTTTATGAATGATTTACACAAAAATTTGTTCTGTTCATGTTTCATGAATAAGGCCCACTGAGCAGAGAATGGTATTCTTGGTTCCTCGTTTTCTTTTGAACACTTTTTAAGGCTTATTAAGACACAGGAGATGTGTGTATTTGTTTGGTCTGGATTGAGTTGAAAGGTTTGGTCCGCGGTGAGATGAGCACCACTCCAAACCTGAAGCCCTTTCACAGAAAGCCAGAATGAGAAACAAAGTTTGGGTTTGAGAACACACAGCTGCTCTTTCAACAACACAGATATTTCCTGAGAGCCGAAGGAGAATGACGGCATTAAAATGAGGAGCACCTGCTGAAAAGAACGGGAGCGTCATTGTTTGTTCAGTAACACTAGAGAAACTAAAGCAGTTTCTGATATTGATGGCTCAATGGAGACAAAGAAAGCATTTTTCAAAGTATTTCAGACTATAATGAGTCTTTAACTAGGTACAATAAAAGCTCTGTTGAGCGGTGTGAAGCAAATGTTCAAATGACACTGAAATATACACATGAAATATTATTGATCCATAACTGTTCAGTGAATTTTGTCTCAGATATTTCTTCTGAAACTTCCCAAATGTCAGGGGAAGATGTGTGTAAAAATACCCTTAATAAGATGTGAATAAATACATTTTTGGTACATTCATATACTATTTAGTCTGAATAATGTATATTTTAGTCTTTAACCTTTCATTTTTATTATGCTGTTTTATTTAAGCCTATGCCGTTTCTCACATTTAGCTCACAATTCTGCAATGATTTGTTAATTTTTAGAATACAAATATTGTGTTCTTGGCTTTCTACAAACGGTAACATCAGTGTGCTGAATAAAACATTGATTGTCACCTTTTCTTTGAGTACAAGTCAATTCCTCATCTAAATCCACCCATTTTTAGACCCAATGACCCCAATTTTCACATGAAGTCCTACTATAAAACCAAGGACGTGTTTTCTCCATCTGTGCGATCAAGACTCCTCCATAGAGACCATGAATTTGCTTTGTGTCCTAAAACATTTGTTCAAAATCAATTAAACCTTGCATCCCTGTATTATTTCCAGCTTCTTTTGTACAGTGCAGTGTGATGCACTATTGAACCGCGGGCCTCACACAACATTACTTCAAAAGATGGGCTGCGATTTCATAGTGCAGTCCTAGCTTTACTCCATAAGGAAATACTTCAACTGTTTTCAAACAGTTCACTGTGATCAATGGTACTATGAACTGATATGAATCATTACAAACCGATCAAACAGTTTTCTGTTGGAGATGACCACTGAAAGAACATTTTGAAAGTCTTTCTCCAAGCCATCCGTTTTTATAACATCCATTTCTTCCATTAAACTTTCTAGCGCCTGTGCATGAATCTTAACTTAATGAAAGTAACTTTGATCATGCAGTTTGTTTCAACAGGGTTGTGCACCATTGAGAATAACAAAAAGGAATTTAAAAAAAGTATTATGACTATTTCAAGACAAACTTTGAATGTTGATTTGAGAAAGATGGACGGATGGACGGATGGACAGACAGACAGATAGATGAGAGTGTGACGGCAGCTTAATTATACGTCTGCTGTCAGAGAAACACCTCATATCTTCTCTCTACCTGACCATTGACCCAGAGCTCATTGCCTGTGGCCTCATTAATAGCGAGAGGTCAAGCAGTTGCCCTGAAAAACGTTCAGGTCACGGCCACCCATCCACACACTCACAACAACACACACACACACTCACACACACACACCACACACACACACACACACACACACACACACTCTTGCACACCACCACTATACTACTGGCTATGTGGCTGCAAGGAGGAGCGGTGAATGAAACCGAGGGAATAGAGTGTATGTGTGTGTGTGTGTGAGCGAGAGAGAGACAGCGGGAGGAGGGGGGAGGTTGGGAAGAGCGCTTCTTTTGAACAAACGTGTGAACAAAAGCCTGCTCAAACTGTCGGCCCAGAGGCCTGGGGTGTTTACGGCTTCTGTATCTATAACCAACAAATCAAGGCTTCCCCCCTCTCCGCCACCCCCTCAGCCGCCTCTCTTTATTGGGAACGGCAAATTAGAGCCCCGTCCATCTGGGTGTTAGCACCAATTACGAGAGGAAGCTGTCAGGCCAGATTAGACCCTGTAGAGAAGGCGGGCATATGAACTGCTTTTATTAGAGGGAAAAAAACAAGACAAGTAGAGAAAAGTGTTGTGCAAATTTCACTTATTTAGTCTTAGAATGACTAAAACGAAAAGAGCTTTTGATTTAGCTTGTCACGCATTAATTCTACCACTTGTTTTAGACATAATTCTGCATAACTGAATACCAAATAGCTATGCATAGAAAAGTTCAGTGTCAAACTAAGTAAAAAGAACATGCTGAGACATTTCGCAGTGATGCCCTCGAAGAGCCATTTTTGGTTTCCCAAAGAACCTTTCAGTGAGCAGTTCTTCAAAGAATCACTTTTTTTCTTAGTGTGAAGAA
This sequence comes from Oxygymnocypris stewartii, assembly GCA_003573665.1. Classification (NCBI taxonomy): domain Eukaryota; kingdom Metazoa; phylum Chordata; class Actinopteri; order Cypriniformes; family Cyprinidae; genus Oxygymnocypris; species Oxygymnocypris stewartii. The sequence continues at coordinate 18,456 of QVTF01009541.1, forward strand.
CATTCCAAAAACTTTCATCCACTATAAAGAACCTTTTGTGGAATGGAACGGTTCTAAGGATGTTAAAGGTTTTCATGAAACTACGGAAGCCTGTAAAGAACCTTTTTTAAGAATGCATTTTGTTTCTTTTGTTGTCGTTTGCTAGAGATTTTCTGTTTCTCAAACTTTTTTTCCCCGCTGTCAGCCGCACTGAAGCGCCCATCATTAACTTTTTGCTCCGTTGGAATGCTTAAAGACCCGCGCAGCCCCTGCTCTTTTGCACTAATTTGCCAGGACCAGGTGTGCAGAGGCCGGACGGAGGGGGCGAGCATTGAACTAGAGGAAAGATTGCGAGAGTTTTGGGGCTCGAGGGAGGGGGGACAATGAAAGCCACACAATGGAGTCCGAAAATCATGCCAGGGAGCAGTGATGCGCATCCTTAGGCCGAGTTTGGGGGATGGAATGGGCCGGAGCCTAAATTGTTTCATCATTACTTAAGCGTGTGAATACAACAAATAAAATTAACTTTGGTGCATAACATAATTTGTGCAATTTTGAGTGCTTGTACTAAGTGAACAGACGTTTGTTTGATGGAAAAATAATGGAAAACATTCTTTAAATGTAAAAATCTAGTGATATCATCTTAAAACACTGCATGTTTGCATTGTTTTTGCACTAAAAATAAAAGGCAAAAAAAAAACTCAAAATATGAATACATATCTCACTGGCATGCAGTGTTATTTAATATTAGGGATATGCTATTATACATTTTATTCATATTTTGAATAAGTTTCCATTTTTATTTGACTGTTAAAAGCTTAGTAATTCTGTTGTGTTGTCATTTAAATTTTTTTCCTCCCTAAAATATTTTTTATTCATTTTTATTTCAGTTTTAGTTATTGTAGAACACCAAGGTAAAATAAATTCAAGCCTTTGCAACTTAAAAAAAAATGGGGGGGGGATTTTATTTTATTTTGTTTAATTTTCATTAATTTTAAATATTTATGAATATTTTTCATTTTAGTTTCAGTTGTAGTTATGACTATAATATAACCCTGCTGATACTAAAAAACTCCGTGAGCTGAATCACCTTAAACTTTGCTGTGTCATGACTATCTCTGCTATGCGCACAAGAATCAACAGCCAATTTCTGAATATATGATACTATATCTGTTTCATTCTTATTTGAGCTACGTACTCGTTCTTTCTGGTGAAAAAGCAACTGGACAAATTCTAAGCCAGCGATACAAATGCAGTGCAGTAAGATTCTGTAAGTGTGTGGAAGTAGATACTGAAAAGTATTAATGAGACTACTCAACATCTGAGTGTATTTCAATGCTTATTTAAGTAACACATTTTCAGCTTAGCGATGTGCTCTTCAGGCGTGGTATAGGAACAGACGCAGCGAGAGGGGGCCGTACGGTGAGGCGGGGAAGCACTAATAGGTCCTAATTGAATTGGATGTGCAGCGCAGACAGACTGTGGAAGTAATCTGCAGTGCCACAGCAAATAAAGCGCGGCAGGACTAGAGTGTCCGCCTCATGTGACAGACTGTAACGTAGCCTGCGAGAGGGCAACGGCCCCCTTCGTGCAAACCACAAAAAGAGGCAAGAAGGCCTGGCAGGGACTAAGAGCCTGGAGATGTGCTTCAGAAGAGAAAATGATTGCTTATTATTAGAAATATGGTCAGTCATAAACAAACACATAAGTAAATGCTTTTTTAGAGGAAAAAGAAAGGACGAGGAAGGAAGTGTGAATTTTCAAGAGAAAGAAAGAAATAAACTCTTCCAGGGCTCTAGACTAACTTTTTGCACTGGTTGCACTGGTGCGCCTAACTTTTTTTCTTAGGTGCCCAGCACAAAATTAGGTGCACCCAAATTTTCATAAAGGCAATATTGACTAGTAACGATTAACTAACATCTGGTCAACATAAAGTTCTTTATTTGAAGCACAATTCTACAAGAAAGGTAACTTACTGAAAAAGTGTTAGTGCTTAAGAGCATCACTGAGCTGAGATTTAAACTTAAAACTTTTCAAGATAAATGAAATAAAAATAAAATATAAATTAGGTGTTTTAAGGGCTTCAAACTGAACATCTCATGGCTCAATGTCTTATGGACTATCCTCCATTGCAGTCACATGCCCCTCAGATGCCAACTCCTGTAGTTTGGCCTTCTTGATCTTTGGCCTTGAATAAACCAGCTGGCCACACTCTCTCTAGCATCAAAATCTTCCAGACTTGACCCCTAGACTGAGTCTTATCAGATCTTCCACTGCGCCTGAATAAAGGGATGCTCTAGCGCAGTGCTTCTCAAACCCTCCCTAAACCTATAAACATCCAGTGCCCCCATCCCACCTCAGACTACCAAAAAAGTATTTAAAGAGGAAAAAAAACACTGTCTGTCTGTTCTCATACTGTATTTTAATTAGGGATGATTATCGTTAAGGTTTTAACGGTATTACTCCTCTTATCGATCCGGTACTTTAACGGTATTCATATATATATATATATATATATATATATATATCAACACATACATACATACACACACCACATATATATCTATATTTATATGATAGATTAGCAGCTTAATTAACATTGCTTTATATTCTGAAATGTTAAATAAATATTGAATTAATAATATAAACATCAATTTGTAAATGCACCATTGTGCAGGCATTTTTAGTGTTTTATATACAGAATCAGTAGAACATGAACAAGAAAAGTTAAACAAACTGACAAATGTACCATTTGTCATACCTAAACCAATGTACAAATTAAATGAAAAAAGTGATTTAATTTTTCCATGAATGTCTACTAACATTATGTTTCAGGTAAATAATAGCTACAAAAGAAATCTGAAAGTGATCAAATGTAAATGAACACTGCATAGTTTTCACTATATGTATTGATAGATTAATGCTTAAAGCTATACCTTTATTCAGATTAAGAGCTGTGAGTGATTTTCTCTTTGTATTTTTTTCTTTGATTAACATTAATGAAGCACCATCTGTCACTAAAACAAAATATTGACACAATTTTCTCTCCAACTGTTCTCGTTCACTTTAAGACATAACTGTGTTTTATGTGAAACTCTCCAAGCAGGCAGTTTGTACATGCTTTGTGTGTATTTGTTCGTTTACGCGTCTGAAGTGTACTTTGCTTGTCAGTTTTTAGAGCGTGCCGCGCAGACGCACTTGCGCTCGCAAACACACACACACACACACACCCACTTCAGCCTGGGGACCAGCGTCTCTCGAGCGGATTGTACTTTCAACATTTTATAATCAACATGTTCAGCAATTTAGTAACTGTAAAGACGCCATTTTACAACAATCGACAGACCATTGATCTGATTCTACGTTAATTTTGGTCAGGGAGGAACGATGCGCGCCGCTGTAAGAGAAGGAAGTTGTGCTAGAAGAAACGCAGCTATAATCCTTAGAAGCCAAAATAAAAAAAAAACCCATTAATAAACAGTTTAATATAACAGCCACAGCCTAAAGTGTAAGCATGTTTTAATGGTTAGTTCTCTCTTCTATCATAAACAGGGCTTTCATGTTGCGCGTGCTGAAACTCCTCCACGTGAGCGCGATCGCGCTTCTGATTTGGGAATAGCAAAAATGCATCATAGACAAAAGTTTGGGGTCCGCCCTTCACTATCTCTGATTGGTTTAGACCACGATATGAGCCTAATGTGTGTCTGTTATTGAGCACAGGGAAACTCAGGGTCGCGGATACTTTTTTTCTCTTCTCGAACGGCTGGTCGCACAGGTGCGCCCTCAGATTTTTTCTAGTCGCACCCTTGAGAATTAGTCGCACGTGCGACCAAATTGGTCGCACTCTAGAGCCCTGTCTTCTGAGCACTGATTGGTAGATTACACTAGTCACACATGATCAGAATTTGGCAGTGGTAACAAAATGCAGGTGGCTCTAGTTGCAGCCACAAAAAATATGAAAAGGGGCTATGTGGTGTGTGTGTGTGTGTGTGTGTG
>QVTF01009542.1:0-22555 GCA_003573665.1 Oxygymnocypris stewartii
TAAGAAATACTTATTGCGCATCAAATCAGTGTAGTAAAAATACCAGTTTAATATGGAGCTATTGTTTCAGCTCCGGGAATTAGTTATTAAATATTTAATATGCTCGATTAAGCCCTATTAATATTTCTTTACAGTTTACACCTTATTAAGTGCTTGTCCAGCAATCACTAAAAAGTACATTCTGTTAATCTAATTAAAATCTCGCTTACATTCCCCGTGGCCCCAGGTAATGATAAACGGGATTAATACTTTCTCATTTGAGCTAGGTTGCGTTATCTTTAGGGCAAATAAGGATAAAATACTTAAAATCACATTCCAGAGACACTTGTTTATAAAATGGAAAAGGTTTATTCGTGATATTGCTATTCTAACATAGATGGATTACCTAATAAAGCATAGACATACACACACATACGAGAGTTTTGATTAAGGTTTAAAGAATGACATTCTTTCCTATTTCATAACTTAACCAACCAGCCAAAAGATCACGAACGAATCGTCTTTGCTTCGTTACTGCATTCAGATCATATTTTAACCAGTTCAGTCAGGATTAGGAATTCAGTTTGTACTTGCTTGGATGGGTTTAAAGCAGGCTCGGAAGTTGGTTCGTTTTCCCGCGGGAGTTCTTTGTTTCGGGCGTCACGTGTTCAGCTCGGGCTCCTTCGGTTGCTTCTCGTGTGGAGACTTGAGACTGGCGGCGTGACGTCACCGGGAAAGCTCTCCTCCGCAATCGTTGAATTCGTGGCTCCGTTACGGCTTTGGCACGGTCTTAGACCCCCTCCGATGGTTGGTTTCGTGTGAGAGTCCAGCGGGCCGGCTTCCAGGTCAGCCTTGCGCGCGTTTGAGCGCGCCGAGTTCAGGAGCACCAGAGAGTTGCAAGAGGGAAGAGAGAGAGGCGCGCCGCTCGCGCGTCGTTTTAAACAGTCCGTTTTTTGGACATCCCCAAAGGCGGCTGGTCCAATCAGAGCGTCGGTACGGGGCGGAGCCCCGCCTGCACGGCTGGTTTTTGCAAGGCATTTTCAATGGAGAAAAGAATAACTTTTGATCCCTGTATTAAAACTTTTATCAAGTTTACACATTTATAATATCACCACATTCGTTATCGTACTGATTCATGAAATTTTGCAACCATTCATAAAAGTCTAAACACTACCTAACATTCCAGGTTAAAGCACGATTAGAAATCAGCCCACGTTTTCCTAATAATATTCATATTCCACAAGCATATGAGAGAAAGAGTACACATTAATATCCATATATTTCTTTGTGGATGCTTTGAAAGTCATGAAATGAACGAATGTCTTTGAGAAGCATTCTCGCTACGTTCCTTTGTTCCACAACAGGAAGAAAACGCGCGCTTTTGCGCTGAGGCGGAGGAGGGGCTTTTAGAGGGCTGCTGATTCTTTAGCTGCCCCCCCCCTTCTGGTGACTTGTAGAGTTGAATTCCTGCCGATATATCTTACATATCCCCCTCGGGCTTGGTGATGTTCCCCTGATGGAACATTGTCAGGCCCTGGAACAAGAGGCAGGAAGAACAGGCACATACAAGACACAAACATCATTCCTATCACTGACTAAAACCTGGTGCAGGGTAATTTGGGAAGGAACAGGTTAGAAACTTGAGAAGACATAGGGATGCATTGTTTATCATTATTGACAATTGGGTCATTTTTGACTGTTTTAATTGTCAGGGGCTCGACGAGGCGGTATAGGTATGATCTCAGTCAGGTTGTTCAAATTCTCGGGTTCGGGGTCTCGGTCGGGATTACCACGTCGAAAAAGGCGAGGGACGCCTGACGTGCATTTGTTGAGAGACTCTTGGACGACGTTCACTCGCTTGTGTAGGAGGAAGGCCAGTGTCAAAGTCACAACATATCCTACGATAGTAGAGATACAAAGCGCCGTGTCAGCGGCAGACCAGGACCGAATAATTGGCGCGCCGGCGGGCGGAAGGCGAGCGATAGCTTCTAGCGCTGTCAGCCGGTGTCAATTCAATAAGAGATTTCGATTTCAACCTGATATTCATCGTCGGTGAGGTGATACAATGCTAACTCGTCAATATGGAGGATCACGCCCTTCGGGACAGTGATCCATAACATTTGGTTGGGCAAATTAATGCGCGTGGCGTCGTGTTAATCGCATGTGAGGGTGGCTGTTCGTGCTGGGGTACTGACCAGCCAACGGTTTCTGATGATTTCGGCTTGCGTTACCTCAACTTGAGAACGTGGTGTTGTTTCGGCGGGGCAGCTAGTGTCGGGTTTAATGGATTCTAAACCGCAGATGCCCTTGGTATTATCGCGTACTGCAGAGTTTACTCGGGTAGGGGGGGAGTGAATGTCCTAAGTGAGCGTGCCCATCTTTAAGTTTGGGGCCAGATACAACTGTTCGTTGTTATCGTAATACGCAGCGACTTTAGGAGCGTTGGATTTTTACATAGGTTTTCCCTTGCCGTAATCCCGCATTCACAACGTCTTTGAGCCGGTAAACATTATTAACGTCGATAATGGGCAAACTGAAAAGACAACTAAATCACCTGTTTCCGGGTTTCGCGTATATGGGAATAGCGCTACCGGGAAAGGGGCGAGATGGGTTTGGATGAGACTAGCGGGGCCCGCAGTGGCCGAAGGTTACAACGTTTGAACAAGGCTAAGAGGTATCGTGTAGCACGGAATCCTATTCATGGCTACGTTGTCAATCGAGGAACTTACATCGTGTATCATGTCGTTCATGATTTTGGCGGGTGGCCTCGATCGGTCGACAGCGGTTCTCACAGCGAGTTACAACGACTTTACTGACGGAAGTCGATCTCAATTTCAGGACCTGGATTCAAGGTTTGGTTAAGGGGTTCAAGTGAAAGAGAGGAAAGGAAACACAAAGTGAGACACGAGATAAAGAAACCAAACGATAAAATAAATTTAAAAAAAAAAAAAAACATAAAAAAAAAAAATTAAAAATTTAAAAACAATTAAAAATAAAAAAAATTATAATAATAAAAAAATTATATGATAATAAAAAAAAAATTTGAGAGTAACTCCTCTCTACTAGATTGGTCCTAGCAGTGCTGCGGAGGAGAGAATATGGGTTGTGTCTAAGCATGGTTGCTATATGTTTTCCTAAAATGACAATAATTATGCTTGTGTGGTGCATATGGTTGTCGGTCTGTGTCAGTGGGTCGGATCTTCCCCCTTTTCCTGTCGGTGGTTTGGATTTGCCGGTTGGCACTTGGCAACCCATCATGGTGCATCGTGTGCGTGTGTCAGGGTACTCCCCCTCTGGCCGTGAGGTACTACGAGCTGTGGCGCAGTGAGTGGCTCAGGGACATACGTGTGGACACCGTCTTGCAGATGCAGCATGTAGTCGACAGAGTGGAGCTTGCGGAGCTCGGAGGATGTGTTATCATGGTTTTGACATGTGAGCTGTCATGGTTCGTAGTGACGAATCCGCATGTGAGGGTGAGGAGATCGTCAGCAGCGAACTGAGGTGGTATGGTAATGCAGGAGGGCAGGGGTGTGCTCGCCAGTGGCGTGCTGGCGGCGGGTTACTGCTGCCACTGTAGGGTTGGGTGGGAGGGCATGAAAGGTCCAGGACTCTTCATGTGATGCACCTGCTATGGTGAGGGCATCGTTTTGGTCATTTGAGGGGCTGGAGTTTGGGAGGAAACGTTTAGGATGTCAGACCTGATCTGGTGTTCTCCGGAGGAATGGCAGGTGACTGAGACAGCACTTTCAGGAACTTGAGGAGTTTCATCAGCAGGTGTTTGTTGGATGCTGCTGTGATTTGGAGTATTGGGTGTTGAGTTAGTGTTTAACTCTGTTGCTGGGTTTTCAGGTGGGGTTTCATGTCCATCTGAAGTTAGGGTGTTTACTGTTCTCTGAGAGCAAGGTGAAGCGGTGCTGTTTTCTGGGGCTGATTTGTTCAGCTTGTCACTGCCGTTCCGTCTGACAGCTAGTCAGGCTGACTCTGGTTCGTCTTCCTTTTCCCACTGATTCTCATGAGACCACTTCTCCCAGTGTCGTCCAGGTGAGCGTTGACGTCCACGCGGTTCATCCCATCGGTCATACCTCTGTTCAGGTCGAGTGTCAGCGTGTGAGTCTCGTTCTCTGTTGGACGGGAGTGCATTCCATTCTCTGTGTGGTGGCTTAGCGCTGTCTTGGCGTTGGGTGCCCTCTAGAGCCAGTTCATGGTGTTGCGTGTTGAAATCAAGAACTGCTGGGGTTTTTGTGCTCTTTTCTGAGGCCATCTTTTGTTTGTAGTAGGCCTTTTGCACCAAGTCTCGCAACTGCTGAGTGTTCATCGTTCGTGGACATGCGAGAACGCCAAGATGGTGGCTTATGCCAGGATGAAGATTCCTGAGGAAGAGAGTTTTAAAGTTCAGTTCATCTTCCATGTCAGAATCATTGCGAGTTCCAAAATATGCTTGTCTGAGTCGACTATAGTAAGCTTGAGGAGTGTCGTGACGTCCTTGTCTCGTCTCCAGGGCAGCCACTAAGCCTTGATCGGACTCAGGGTCGGCGAACTCTTTAATAAGGGCTTTTCGCAGCCGTTGATAATCAGTCTTTGTGTTAACAGGCTGCCGGTCCAGGAAGCTGCGTACTTCAGGGCTGGATGTCGTTCGGAGTAAATAGAGTTTATCTTTGTCCGTAACGTTAGGTCGCATTTCCAGATGGAAATCAATATCTTGCAGATACGCTTGGACCGTTTGGCTGTTTGGCACGCTGGGGTTGAATTTGCCAACGTTTCGGGCGAGCTTGTCAAGGTCTTTTAGGTCCAAGCTGTGCGACGATCTGCGGCTGGCTGCAGCAGATTCTTCTGGTTCTGTCGTGATATAAAGTCCTTCAGACGGCGCTGGTGACTGTTTTAACATCACCCCCTCTGTCCTTATGTTCACGTGTCAGTCCAGGCACAGGTGACTTGGTCCTGCTTGGCAGGGGTGCGGTTGGTGCACGTCCTGTCCTTGACGGCTCATGGCGTAGTTCGTAAGCGTGCTTGAGTTCCTCTTGGAAACTTTCAGACTCCTCTGTGACGTAGTCGAGCTGTTGTGTTAGGCGGCTGATCTCGTTTCTTGATTCAGCCAAATGAGCTTCGAGGGCCTTGATTCTGCTGTTTTTGTCCCTGAAGTCAGTCTTTGCCTTCTCTAGTAGCTTCTCTGCATACTGTAGCTTGTCTGCACGATCAGCGAAGTCCTCTTTGAGTTGCTGCATTTCGTGGCTGGTAGCTGCTAGAGTTTCTTTTAGCCTGTTGATCTCCGCATCGGCGCCTTGCTCCACCTCATCGGTCCCTTCCTGTCGTTCACGTTCCAGCTGCTCTATGCGTCGTTGTGCGCTTGTCAGCTCCTGCTGGCGTTGTGCGGCGTGCTTGTCGCTCAGTTTGAGGGTGGCGATGAGTGTGTGACTTAAGCTTGAGGTGATCTTGGCTAATTCTTTGTGACTGTAGTTTTGACTTGGGTCTTGTCTCATGATGCTTGTGATGTTGTCATCTAGTTGGTCCTGTGTCTGATGTTGGAGTGCTTCAGCAGCTTTAGGGAGGATGCTGTTTGTTGTAGCACTTAGCCACATTTCCAGTCCTTCCCAGTGACCGACATGTTCTGGCTGGTGATACATGTTCTGGCGGTGATGGGATCTTGGACCGAACTGACACAGACCTTGGATGGGAAACAAAGCAAAACAAAAACACAAACAAAACAACAGGGGTGTGAATGTGCACAGTGTAGTGTATGCTAGTGTTGAGTGTGATTCTGTTTCTGTGGTCCTCTGTGGTGGGGTGCGTGTAATTTGCAGCTTCTGCGTAGAAATTGCGCCCACGTAGAGGCAGCACTGTTGGGAAACAGAAAGAAAAGCACACTAACAGAATGAGTACACAGGGACAATAACACTAGACCGATCTCTCTTTTAATAGCAGATTCTCTCTTCGCTTTGTTAAGTCTGATTTAGAAGGACGCTTCTAATCAGAGGATTGTAGGCGAGTTTTCTCTTTTGTAACAAGACTGGTATTGCTATTCCAATTTTCTCCTTGATGGAGGAAAACAACAGCAATGACAGTACTTGTCCCTGAATGGCAGGATTTTACACCGCAACGCTGGTCAGCGTGTGTCACGCGTGTTAAAACTTTTGCCGATGTCTATCTTCTCATTGCGCCTGCTTTAACCTGGGGGAATAGGATTTCACAATAGCGGGTAAATGGTAAACAGTTTGAATGTGGTTCTCAAGTTTCATACATATCTGTTCAATTGTGACATTTCGCTCTATTCGTGATCTTCCCTTGGTTAGCTTTAAGCAAACAAGTCAAATTAGAAGTTAGTAACAGGGAGAAAAGAAAAGAGAAATTAAGATTTATTCCCAAGATTTAAAACTAATACGTTGGCACAAGGTGGTGCTGTTGAGTCGCTATGCTAAGGTTACGTTTCATGCTCCAGATTGGTGAGAAATGACTTTGACTGTATGGTGTCACTGTCACTTCTCTAACACAGCACTAGGGGGAGCACTATCTACTCTCAGGCCTAAGTAAAGAGGACTAATTTTAATTTAATAAAATTATTTTAATTAAATTATTATTAATTTTTACTTGAGTTAATCAGATCACCTAAGGAAATGAAGTATGGCCTACAGGGGGCGCCAGACTTGTGTTAAGTCTGAAATTATAATTAAAATTAGACTTTGTGGTTTCTAATTAAAATGTATGATGTTATAATTAAAATTAATAGGCTCACCTAGGATTAGAAATTACACGTGCAATCTACAATTGAGTTGATAAACCAATATTGTTGCAAAATGTAAACAGGAAGTGTAATTAATTATTAAATGTAATTAGAATTTTCGAATTCATAATTAATTATTAAATTAATTTACAGCTTCTAAATCACTAGTTTTGGATTCCCATAATAGTAATTAAAATAATTTCCAAACTTAAGCATTCCTCTCATTGTCATTACATCAAAATAAAGAATTTAATAATAATAATCTGTATCCTACTTGTAAGTGAAATTAAAAATTTCTGGCCCTCTTGATAACTTAAGGTTTTATTGTAGTGGTCAAATTATAAGAGCGTTTATGGTTCATAAATGGATGCTGTTGTTGCTGGAAGCAGGAATTGAAAATTTTATTAAATTAAATTAATTCAAAATTAATTTGTAATCAATTGTGACATTCAATTAACAATTAAAAATTCCTAACAATAGCGCTCATCCATTGATGTGTTATGAAATCATAAAAAGCCATTATAATTGAACTAAATCAACCTCACCACATTATCAAGGTAATACTTAATTATCTTCTAATAAACCTACCAACTATTCAACTACAAAACGTAAGATTTTAATCAACAGTATATTAAACCAACCTGTGAAATTGTTAACACTGATGAACATTAACACAGCCAACTTAAAACATAGTTAGTCTTTTAAATGAGAGAGGGAGGGAGAGAGAGAAAGGGAGAACGTGAGTGGCTTTCTCACACACACCCACTGCATTCAAGCTTTAAATGCTATGTGCTAATCGCTAGCCGTAATGCTACCAGCATGGCTTTTGCTACAATGCTACAGTTTCTTTGTTAGCTTAGCGCTAATGCTATTTACACGTGGCTAAGCTGGTCGCTATGGCGCCTCAGTGCCTGTAGGCAGAAGGAAAATGTGCTTCACGCTTCAGAGTCAACGAGCCTGGTTCAGACTTGAATTTTCTATAGCACATATAATCTCACTCATTTAGGACGAGATACATTTATCTACGGGTTACTTATAAACCAACAAAGCCTCAGCGGGCTATTATGTGAATATTTGTCTGTTTAGACCGCACACATAAAAAAACAACCAATTAAATCGATTTGCAAAATGTCTCCCTTTCTCAAAAACGACTGGCCACTCCATTGAGCGCCGTGCGTTTGAATTTCACTCGTGAAATCAAAAATTGGCTGAGGATTACTTAAATAGCGACTTTAATATCCTTCCGCCGGGAGTCACGTGGCTGGGTTTGCAGTGGAACACGCACTAACAAAAGCATTACCACGAAGGCCTTAAGAGAGGGGCAACAAGGGACACGCTCGTTCGCCTCTCATGCGCTTTAGAGCGACTTTTATTAATTATTTACTGCAGTTTAATTTCTTCTCGAACTCGAGTTAACAGTTACACTCTCTTTCACTTCAAACTCACTGTGTTTCACAAACAGCATGCAATATCACAAATAACCGTTTGTTTCTCTATATTTACTCAATTCTTTCCGGATAAAGATTGAGAAATAATGTATGTTGTCTCTGGTTTGACTTATCAGATTTTAATCTTTAATTGCCCGCTTTTTCCTCCACCATTTGTAGTAAAAATACCAGTTTAATATGGAGCTATTGTTTCAGCTCCGGGAATTAGTTATTAAATATTTAATATGCTCGATTAAGCCCTATTAATATTTCTTTACAGTTTACACCTTATTAAGTGCTTGTCCAGCAATCACTAAAAAGTACATTCTGTTAATCTAATTAAAATCTCGCTTACATTCCCCGTGGCCCCAGGTAATGATAAACGGGATTAATACTTTACTCGTTTGAGCTAGGTTGCGTTATCTTTAGGGCAAATAAGGATAAAAATACTTAAAATCACATTCCAGAGACACTTGTTTATAAAATGGAAAAGGTTTATTCGTGATATTGCTATTCTAACATAGATGGATTACCTAATAAAGCATAGACATGCACACACATACGAGAGTTTTGATTAAGGTTTAAAGAATGACATTCTTTCCTATTTCATAACTTAACCAACCAGCCAAAAGATCACGAACGAATGTCTTTGCTTCGTTACTGCATTCAGATCATATTTTAACCAGTTCAGTCAGGATTAGGAATTCAGTTTGTACTTGCTTGGATGGGTTTAAAAGCAGGCTCGAAGTTGGTTCATTTTCCCGCGGGAGTTCTTTGTTTCGGGCGTCACGTGTTCAGCTCGGGCTCCTTCGGTTGCTCTCGTGTGGAGACTTGAGACGGCGGCGTGACGTCACCGGGAAAGCTCTCCTCCGCAATTGTTGAATTCGTGGCTCCGTTACGGCTTTGGCACGGTCTTAGACCCCCTCCGATGGTTGGTTAGTTGTGAGAGTCCAGCGGGCCGGTTCCAGGTCAGCCTTGCGCGCGTTTGAGCGCGCAGGAGTTCAGGAGCACCAGAGAGTTGCAAGAGGGAAGAGAGCGAGGCGCGCCGCTCGCGCGTCGTTTTAAACAGTCCGTTTTTTTTGGACATCCCCAAAGGCGGCTGGTCCAATCAGAGCGTCGGTACGGGGCGGAGCCCCGCCTGCACGGCTGGGTTTTGCAAGGCATTTTCAATGGAGAAAGAATAACTTTTGATCCCTGTATTAAAACTTTTATCAAGTTTACACATTTATAATATCACCACATTCGTTATCGTACTGATTTATGAAATTTTGCAACCATTCATAAAGTCTAAACACTACCTAAACATTCCAGGTTGAAGCACGATTAGAAATCAGCCCACGTTTTCCTAATAATTCACCCTTCCACAAGCATATGAGAAAAGAGTACACATTAATATCCATATATTTCTTTGTGGATGCTTTGAAAGTCATGAATGAACGAATGTCTTTGAGAAGCATTCTCGCTACGTTCCTTTGTTCCACAACAGGAAGAAAACGCGCGCTTTTGCGCTGAGGCGGAGGAGGGGCTTTTAGAGGGCTGCTGATTCTTTAGCTGCCCCCCCCCCTTCTGGTGACTTGTAGAGTTGAATTCCTGCCGATATATCTTACATCAGCATATTAGAATGATTTCTGAAGGATCATGGGACATGATTAATCATGCTGAATTTTCAGCTTTAGTATCACATGTTAACATTTAAATATGTTAAAATAGAGAGTTCTTATAATTATAATAATATTTCTTACAATAGTTGTAAGAAATATTACAAATATTACCCCCCCCCCCCCCCCCGTGGTAGAAATGTGCATTTAAGGTGAGTTAGCTCTCTCTGACAACCACCATCCAGCAATGCTTGGCTCTTTCTTTCCTCACAGCAAGCCCAAACTGCCTTTTTCATGCTACCTCTGCGTTAGCCTTTGAGTGCTGGGACAAAAATATTAAATGCTAACTAAAGCTGAGGCCCTCTCCAGAGGCGAGAGCTACTGAAAGAGAGTTTTCACAGTCTGAAGTGCATCTCCTGTGTCCGCACACACACAGAGATCAACGTCCTGTGCTTAGTGGGGACACTACATTCATCCATACAGAGTTACAGAGCTGTCATACTAGGACATACCTGCACACTGTGCCCCTCAGCTAGAGCTTGTTCTTTTTATTCCCCCTCATTTACTCCTCCTCTTGCTCTATCTTCCATGGGCGGCTGCTATTAAATACAATGCGTCCTAGCCCATCATGCCACATTTAATTGAGTTAGCTTTCATTGCCACTTTTCGGCTTTAGAGGCTGTTAACATTTATTTTCCTGTCTAATGTATTAGCCCCGGGTGCCTTAATGAAGTGCCCCTTGAGGAGGCGCTTTCTCTCTCTCTCTCTCTCTCTCTCTCTCCTCTCTCTCTCTCTCCTCTCTCCTCGCTCTCTCCTCGCTCTCTCTCTCCTCTCTCTCTCTCTCTCTCTCTCTCTCATACTACCTCACTCAGTTTCCCTTTCTTCTTTTTTATCCTGGCCACTTGTTTTTAGAAAGTTCTGAAAATGTTTTGCAGGGCTGATCTTTTTGTAGTTACAGTGTGGTCAAGAGTCCACGATGCAGAGGAAAAAAAATACCATGAAACATTTGAAAATTTGATTTTTTTTTCTATCAAAATCATAAAACGTATGAAAGTTAACGTGGTTTTCAGACAAGACTGTTAAAAATCAGGGTCAGTAAAATAATTGTTTGAAAAATACTTATATAAAGTTTTATTACAATGTAATATAATAATTTACATTGTGAATACCTTTTAAAATGTAATTTATTCCTGTAATGGCATAGCTGAATTGCAATTACTCCAGTCTTCAGTGTTACGTGATCATTCAGAAGTCATTCTCATATGCAGACTGTTCAGGTTCTTTATTATTCGTCACACACACAATCATACAAAGTATAATCAGTAGTGAAATGCAAGTAAGAATTGAAGAAAAAATACAGCATTACATGAGGAAAGTGAGGAGAAAAAAAATAACCCCAGACTATGCTCCTTGGGGAGTACAGTGTGAGAACAGGAAAAACACCTCAGCAACACAAAAGCACATACACGACATAGCCACAGGGGAAGTGAATCCGGCCCAGCAAGCAGCCATCTGGTCCCGCAGCCACTGATCCGGCGCTCGTCAGACCTGCTTGACCAGGCCAGCGGATCGAAGCGAACAGAGGCGAATGGTCGGGGGGGGGCAATGTCTGTAATGTCTGTAGGGTGGGGGAAGAACGCAAGAGCGTCTCACTGCATTGCACTCCCGGGGTAGATTCCAACAACAGCCTTGCCAAGGCCACTGTAGGGGAGCCAGAAAAAAGATAAGATTGTTTTGTCTTTGGGGCGAGTAAACATTCCAATTTTTGCAGGCTACTCTCTCTGTCCATTTTGTCCATTTTGGTCTCCATTTTAATCAATTTCCCTGATTAAATGGTAGAATCCATATTGCGATTATAGTCTCAGTCTCAATGCTGACCGCTCTTCCCACAGCTTCAATCATACGGGCAGCCTTGTGGGGCTTTGGACAGCTGTTCCCGTTTTCTGAATTCTTTGATAACCCAGGGCAAAGCCTAATCCAATCAGCAAAATACCTGTTATCATGGTTCCGAATAGGTAGATATCAGAGAGAGAGAGAAAGCAACCGCCTCCGTTGAGAGACAAAAAAAAGACAAAAAAAATAGACTGTGTTATTATGTTTAATATTTCAAAATATACTTCTCAAAATTTCAATTTATTGTCATGGTTGGATGAATAGAAAGTACATAATTTCTTTATCACTTGAATGTATGTATGTATTCTTCTTTACTGAAAGGTACTAATTAATACTGAAATTAAGAATATCTTATAAAACAAATACTGACCCCAAACTTTTAAAAGGTACATAAAGACACACAGCCAGTAAGATGAACAGTGATGGTATGAGCGAGTGTGTGTGTGTGGCAGTGAGTCTTAAGATCAGGGAGGCCTCCAGTGCTTGCTGAGCATCTGTTCCTGTTCTGTCTTCACGCAGCGCACAGTGACCCATGTGATGCAGTCTGCTGGAATTGTCTTTTTAATGATGTAGAGCCTGAGTCTTTTACCTACACACACACTCACACACACTATGAAGCACTACAGCGCCGCAGGAGTCCCCCACCCACCCGTTTACCTCACTGTTCTTCTCACCCTCAATAAGGAACCATGCCTGAGCATTTGTGTGTTTTTCGCATATTCATCCAATAACAAACATCGCTTGCAGAAGTTTCCCCGTTCCACTAAGACTTCCACACTTGAAATGTAGGCTGCGATCACGCCCGCGGAACAGCTTGATCCTTCCCATTAATCTCAAAATTCCCCTAAAATCACAGAGCAACGGTGCGAAGCCAGGCACATTACTCCACTTCAGAAGCCACGCAGATGAGGAGCCAAACAGGCCGCGACGCCCGAGTTTGTCACACAAGCAGGCAGCGGCTTCCAGTGAAATGATGATTAAAGCTAGAAACGGTCGGGGCTTGTGTTCATATCACAAGCCAAAAATACATCCTGTAGCAAAGGAAGTGCACGTGGGGCTGAGAAAAGAGAGAGAGTGCTTTGTGCTTTTGTCTCTTGCGTCTGATCCCTGGGTTCTATGCTCACATGTGGCAGCTGTGAGCATGGTGATAGAGGATTCTCAGCACTAGCGTTCTGGTGACACCATGCGAAGATAGCAACAGGCAACACATGAGCTTCTGCTAATCTATAGCACAATATACACACTGCACTCTTTATTTACTCGACCAAATAAATTCAACCTGGAGGAGATAGAGGAGAGAGAGAGAGGAGAGAGAGAGAGAGAGGAGAGAGAGAGAGAGTTGCCACTGATACTTTCACGCTTTATCTTAACTATGTGTTTGTTTTTCTGAATATACTCAAACTTAACAGCATTATGATTTTTAAATTAGATTTACATTTATATTTTACTAGTAACCCTGTTAAGAAATAATAGTCTATAACAGTGTAGGCATTTTTTATGGAACAGTTTATTCATTGAATATTGAATATTATCATGTTTCTATATTTATAAGCTGTTTTCCTCATAGGGGACCAAAAATGTCCCCACAAGGTCAACATTTACTGATATTACTGTCCTTGTAATAATATCAGAAAGGAGATTGGCATATCTTCTAGTTATGCAGAGGTCACACAGATTTGACCGCAATTTCTGTAACAATGTCTGTTTTTTTAAGAAATTGATAGCAACATTTTGGAAGAAATAGTACTGCACCTTAAATCGTCAACCTGCTATCTTGACACACGTCCCACACAATTTTCCAAAAGTGTGCTTAACTGTTTAGAAGCAGACTCTCTTTGAAGAAGTGAATGCCTCACTTTAAATTCAAAATTACATTTAAATTAAATTAAATTCAAATTAAAACCAGGGACAATTTCAATCTGGTTTCAGAGCGCATCACAGCACAGAGACAATGCTTATTAGGATAATAAATGATATTTGCCTTAATTCTGATACTGGCAAAATATCAGTGCTGGTACTACTAGATCTTAGTGTTGCGTTTGACACTGTTGGTCCATAACATACTTCTACAGAGACTAGAAAACTGGGTCGGGCTTTCTGGAATGGTACACACATGGTTCAGGTCATACTTAGAAGGGAGAGGTTATTATGTGAGTATAGGAGAGCATAAGTCTAAGTGGACGTCCATGACATGCGGAGTCCCCCAAGGCTCAATTCTTGCACCGCTCTTGTTTAGCTTGTATATGCTCCCCCTAAGTCAAATAATGAGAAAGAACCGCTATGCTGATGATACCCATATTTACCTTGCCTTATCTCCAATTGACTATAGCCCCATTGACTCCCTCTGACAATGCATTGATGGATTAACAGTTGGATGTGCAGAACTTTCTTCAGTTAAACAAGGAAAAAAACTGAAGTAATTTCATTTTTAAACAAAGATGAAGTTCTCAAGGTGAATGCATACCTTGACTCTAGGGGTCAAACAACTGAACATCAAGTCTGGAGATTCTGGAGACAGACCTTAGTTTAGTAGTCATGTCAAAGCAGCAACTAAATCAGCATACTATCATCTCAAAACATTGCAAGAATTAGAAGTTTTGTTTGCATGTCAAGATTTTGAGAAACTTGGTCATGGCCTTTATCACCAGCAGGGTGGATTATTGTAATGGTCTCCTCACCGGCCTTCCAAAGAAGACCGATAGACAGCTGCAGCTCATCCAGAACGCTGCTGCCAGGATACTGACTAGAACCAGAAAATCTGAGCATATCACAACCAGCCCTCAGGTCCTTACCTGGCTTCCAGATACATTTAGGATTGATTGTAAAGTAGTTTTATCGTTTATAAATCACTCAATGGCCTAGGACCTAAATACATTGCAGATATGCTCACTGTATATAAACCTATGAGACCACTCAGATCAGTAGAATCGAGTCAGTTAGAAATACCAAGGGTTCACACAAAAGCAAGGGGAGCTGTACATTGTTGAATGAGCACTGTCCAAACTGATTGCACTATATATAATCATTTTCTATTCTTAACTGTTTTTAAATTAATTTAAATAAATTTGTATATATATATATATATGTGTTTTTTTTCTTGTTTTTATTATTATTTGTATGTCTATTTCACTTCCTTTTATGTAAAGCACTTTGAACCACTGTGTATGAAATGTGCCATATAAATAATCTTGCCTTGACTTGCCTTGCCTTGTGGGGACATTTTGATAAATTGTTATCTCAATAATGTTTTAGTAAGATGATATTTAAATTAGTTTAAGCTAAGTTTTATGACTAACGCTCTGTAGTTTTTACTGTGGGGAAAAACTATAATGCAGCGGAATACAATGATGATTGAGAGATGTACAAATGTACGTTCCTCAAAAGTCTGATTGTAAAATATTTTAATCATCAATCAGAAAAGGGCCAAAAATATCCTTATGTCTTTGTTAAGCATGCTCGTAAGTTCCCATCAGGTTTTTCCATTAGACTTTGTCCTTGTACATTTTATGCCCCTGTTTAAGCATCCTTGCTGCATTAATTGCATGCATTAGCATCCTTCCTCCAGGAGCTGGTTTGTAAGTGATTTCTGCCTTTCTCTAAAGCCACACTCATTTATACTCTTCCCTTAAAAACAGCACCCTCTCCGTTGTAGAGGACAACATCATTTTTGCCTTTATTACTTCAGTGGGAGGGTAGAAAGCACAATGGATGGATGTGGACTCATAACCTCAGATTATCTGCGAATGAGTGCCAAAGCTGAATATGATACATCATGCTCCAATATGTTGAGCTGTGAAAAGTTTGAATTGAAATACAGTGTAAGCTGTATTCAAAAATATATTTTATGAATGAGCACCATGGCTTAATGTTACCGGACATGGACTATAGCCACTAGACTTCAAACAGGCATTTTGCTTCATCCTCCTCTATTATTTATAGAAATGTTTGAAGTGGAATTTTTGCAAAGGTTCATTGTCAACAGTGTAGTGATAAAGCACAGTTCACACAATGTTACTTTCAAAACAAGGAGCTTTCTGTTGGTCAACAGCAAATTCACTTGACCAACTTGAACCCATCGTTGAATTTTGGACCTATCCCACCTGTGAGTTTAAAGATGACATTGTATCATAATTGCATATAATGAGCACAGTATACAATTGACATCCCAGAATACTGTGTTCAAAGGAAAGTGACTTTTTTTTTCTTTACAGTTTGATAAAGTTTACAGTGAATTGCTTAATTCCTCCCACTGCTCATATTTACAGAGCAAATGACTCCAATCATTTGACATTTAACTCTGGCAGAGCACTGGTATTAACTCTGGCAGTGCACTGGTAGAGCACTGGTAGAGCACTGCACTAGCAATGCCACAGTCATGGGTTCATTCCTAAAAACACACAGGCGGATCATATATATATATATATATATATATATATATAGTTCATTTAAAGCACTCTGATTTGCTTTGCATAAAAGTACCTGTGAAATGCATAAATGTAAAAATAAGGTGACATTAAATAATCTGACAACCTAAAAAAGGCTTTGAACCTTTCCAGCGTAACTTCAAATAAAAGCTCTCCTTAGAATCCCCAGCTAAACTGACCTCTTTCACATTAGGAAAATATTAGATGCCATAACAGATGCCATGTCCACTTTGTTAGCCCCCCTGTTCATGACGCAAGCTCATGTGATCTGTCTCCTACTCTAATATTGTCTTGCTTCTTATTTTCTGGCTCTAAGTGAGTATGAGTTTGTTTTTTGAAGCCAGGGTCATGAAACAAGACAACAGACAAAAGCATCTTCAAATGGCTCCTGACAAGCTTAGTTTTCACTTCCAGTGCTCCGGATAGGCTTTGTTCATAAACAAGCTGTTGCATATCATCTTTGGCACACAGAAGCGGTTGAAATCTCTGTTATCATCTGCACACTTGATTTACAGTAAGCTTATATCAAGAGCAACTTCCCTAAGCTTTCATCATTCACACCAAGCGTTAGTTGTTGGAATCTCGGTGGGTGACCCTCCTCAGTCGGAGCCCGGGGCCAACGGAACAAATCTTCCCTTCCTGGGTGCCAAAGATCTTTGGATAATGTGTTTTCCAGAAATCTCAAGCACACTAATGATAGATGACAGTTAATTCTATTAATAGGTCTGACAGAGACAATTATGCCTGAGGAGACTGACTGCATGAAGGATGTAAGCTTAAATCCTAAGAGAGAGAGTTTCGGCTGAGATCGACTTTGCAGCTTTTCTGATTGAATTATGGAACTGTTCATAATGAGAAGCGATCGTCTCATTCAGCTCGGCAAAAAAGTAAGAATGTTGCAGAGGAGTTGATCAGAATAGAAACATTTCCAAAGCCCCTGTGGTGGCAGCATCGCGCTTTCTGTCACTACTTCTGATATCTTCCCAATTGGTAAACTGGCTGTTCCGGGATGTTTGTGTATCCCAAACCCCATTAAGAATGAGTTGAGGTTTGATGGACATTCAACGCTGACTCATACTGATTCATGTGGGACTTGCCATCACGCATCTGTATATCGTTGTATCTGTTGTTTATCACTTTGCAACATTATTAGCTGAACAAAACCAAGACAGGTGAAATTATAAAATGACAACAAAACAGAAGAAAGCAGAGTGTGGCAATAGTGTTAGTTTTTGCGTGAAGTTTTGTGTGCACTGGGGAGCTGCTCTAGTTTTGGGATGCAGTTGTCTTAGTTGGAGCCATTGGGTGGCTCAGAAAAAAAATGCAGTTGTAAGCTTGCAAGGCAAAGCATTAATAACATAATTTTAGCAGAGTTGTCACTCGTTCTTGTTTAGCAAAGACAGCTAACTGAAATCTGTCATGCATAGCCTCACAGCAAGGTCAGAAACCTTGGTCTCCAGCAGAGCCCAGACTGCCATTTAACTCAATAATCTTTTCAGCAACACATTGTCCACATTGATGTTAGTGGCAAATACATTATATCACCTTCAGGCAACTTGATGTAGAGGTTGCTGGCAGTACAGTTGTTTGTGTATATTATATGAGTAAGACAGGAGACAGTGCTTAGCCCAGAGGGGCACTTGTGTTAATGACTAGGGGTCCTATGTGTTCTGGGCCATGCCAGACCATCTGCTGCTTCTCTGCTTGGACATCAGAGATTTGATAGCAGTGTGAGGCGAGGAAATTACTTCAGCTAGTTTATTGATAAGTTCTGGTATGATAGATTTGACAGCCAAGATGAATCACAAACCATGAGCATAAGAAATGTTGGCAGTTTATTTGTATGCCTGACCAGAAATTAATGAATTAATATTTGTGTATGCATGTATTTATGTATGTATGTATGATGATGAGATATTCATTTAAATAATGTTAAATATATTTTGGCAAGTAAATCTGCTTAGTTCTCCCCACATTGTCAGTTATGGCAAAAAGCTAATTTAATTAAAACATTTGTGTTCATGTACATTTTAACATTACATATGTATATGTACTTGTTCACTTATATTTGAACTCTTTAACTTTTATGTTTCTATTAACTTATATGTATTTACATATTATTATTATTAGTAGTAGTTGTTTAAATAAAAGTGATGTTAAATAGTTGGCTTACCAAGACTGATATTTCTAAATTTTGCAAGACTGCTCAATTTGATTAGTTAAAAAAAATCTAATATCCCATTCTTGCAAGTATTGTGATTCCTTCAAATGTTTTTTTTAAGGTCTCAGATCTTCATGGTAAGTGTTTGAATATGCATTAAGTTTTGCATGGCTGAGATGCAAAATGGCTGCCCATGATCTTCCATCAGTGATGAAATGTCTAAACTTCAAGGCCTATTTGAATAGCACTCACTCTTAATTGAACTTTATTTTTACCTGCGCTACATTAGCTTTATATAAGCTAACGATCATAGGCACCCTGGGGTTAATTACTGGGGCATGAAAAGTGGCCTCTCTTAATGCCTGCTGTGCCTCTCTCATCTCAAACAGAATTGCTCTGCTGTGGAAAGAGAGAGTTAAAACACTTCGCTGACTGGAGAAGGAAGGTTCCGTGTTGATCTGCATCAGCAAATTCAGTTACGAATTCACACGACCTGCTCACCACTCCCTGCAATTTGTTAACTCCCTTTTGACTTTGTGAAGTGCCTGTGTGAAGTGAACTACTCATGTGTGGAGCTTTTGGCGAGCATGTAGGCATGCTAGTACATGGTGCAATGGTGCATTAACCTTTTCGCTGTTGGGCTGTTAGTGGGAAAAATATGAAAAAAAATGTAATACATAAATGATGAAACACAAAAAAAGTGGATATATATATAGATATAAGTTCAAATGGAGAAGGACCGTCTCCTATCTCCCCTCACCTTCACAGTCAGACATAAAAAGTGCAGTTCAATGCTCCAGCGAAGGAGACAATAAATTAAAGCCGGGAAAAGTTAGGAGGCGAGAAAAAAGCAGACAGATTCGCTATTCTCCTCTGTTTTCATCTAACCTTTGAAAATCACCATTTATTTGCCAAGGCCAGGGGAGCCTGTCATTGTGTGAAATAAGAAACATGGGATTTAAATCCATTCTCCATTGTGGTAGGAGCCAAATAAACATTGAGGACCGTACAGGGACAAAAACATTTCTCCAGCAGATAGATTCACCCTGTCAATGACTTACGAACAAAATAAGTTTTTAGTAGAGAAAGCTATTTTTATTTATTTTTTGGGAAAAACTGTAGGGAATGGAGATTTAAATAATAGAAATAAATAAATACAAATGCATGATATATGTTGACTCTGAACCCAAAAATGAGGGTGAAATGTTTGACGTCAAGCATTCTACAATCTGCATCACCAACTGATGTTTTTACTACTCTTCTGCTAAGAGCCTCTTTTATCAGTGGTCCTGAGTGCACAGGATTTCAGGAAGATTGGTTTAAAGTGCTGGACTCGGATTCATGCTCCACAAACTGAAGTAGCTGTACTATTTTACAGTCTGGCATTTATATCTTCTGGACAGTGGATGAATATGTGTGGCTAGCTGCGCATTGTCAAAGAGGATCAGAAAATCAATTCAGCTTTTGCTTGTTTTTGAGAGTAACCTAAGGTCTTGTATGACTGAACTGCTGAACGGGGAGAATTTGTTCCACCCTTTGCTTGTCTGCAGGTGTTGGAATGAAGATAAGACCAGTGGTCCCACTTCCCCACGGCACCATGATCTGGCCCATGGGCAGCCCTCATTAGCCTATTAGAGGCACTTTCAGATATGTTTGTATCTCAACTTTGGCTTTCTCCCCTCGGTGTATTCTCTCTTTCTAACCTGATGTTTTCTGGAACAAATGTAGAGGAATTGGGATCTGCTTTTTTTGGTTGACACTAGGGTTGGAAACCCAGGAACCAGGTATGATTAAAAAAACTATACTGTTTACTGAATTTACAGCACAAAACACACCGTGAGCAGTGTAGTCTGAATCTTGAACAAATGACTCTAATGACCTGGTGTTCTTCAATGAATAAAACACTCATGAGAGTTTACTGACTCACTTGATGATATCCATCGTTTTATATTTGAAAATAATGGGTATTGTGCACTTATGGCTTGAGAGACTTAAATCAGTTTAGTTTGTAATTGTTAATATGACCATGTAATTATTGGTATACTGAAGACTGGAATATACTGTAAATACAGCTTTGCAGACGACTAAAATTCTTAAATTACAAATACACTATATGGACAAAAGTATTGGGACACCCCATTCTAATGAACATCTTAATTTTTAAGCATATAATGATATTCTAGGGTAGTGTGTGTGTGTCTAATTTTATAGCAATAGTTTAGACATGACCCTTTTCTATTCTAACACAACAATGTCTCTGTGTATAAAGCAAGGTTAAAAAAGAAATGATGATTCAGTCAGTGTGGAAGAACTTGACTGTTCTGCAGAAAGCCAAGTCCTAATCCCAGCTGAACACCTCTGGTGTGACTTTAAATGCAGACATTGAGCCAAAAACTCATCATCACCAAACCCAATGACTTGTAGATGTGGGTATAGTCATTTTAGACACTTCAAAAACTGCTGCAACAGATATATAAATATATATTTTTTGTATTATGAATTATGTTTCCATCCTTGTTGCCACAGTTTTGGAAGTGCTTTTTTCTGCTATAAAGAAGGGTTTTGTCTACATTTGTCCATGTAGTGTATTTATTTACAAGTCATTGGTGTTTGATAATGCGTTTTTGGCTCAAGGTCTGCTGTTCAGATGGGATTAACATTTTGGTTTATGCAGATCAGACAAGTTAATCCACACTGACTGAATCAATCATTTATCTTTGAACCTTGCCTTATACACAGAGGCACTGTCATGTTAGAATAGAAAAGGGCCCTGTCCAAACTGTTGCTATAAAATATGAAGCAATCGATTCCCTAGAATGTCATTATATGCTTAATATTTGTATTCATGGAAATTACTAAAGTAGTCAAACCTGTTCATTAGAAGGGGGTGTCCCAATACTCTTGTCCATGTAGTATATATAGAAAGGAGCAATTTTAGAATTGTTACAATTGATTAAAAACAATTAGGCATTTCACGCATATTCAGATATTTCTGCTTTTTAAAATTTCAAATAAATTCCACTCTGGTGAACATGATAGACTTCTTATATCTGTTCTGTTGAATTATGAAATGATCTCATAATTTGCACACTAATTGCTGAGGGCAGTAAATGCAATAAGAATACAAAAATAAAGAAACTAATACTTCTTCCTCCTAAGTACTAAAATAATAGTTAATGACATCATTAAAGAGCTGAAACCAGAATTGTTAAATTCCTTAAGATTTGAATCCCTAGTTGAAACTCAAACTTTATTATTTTTTGATTAATTTCCCCCTCTTTCCATTTTGTTTCTTTATCTTGTTCTACTGGCATTTGTACCCCTTCTGCACTCTGTTACTCATTTGTTAGTTTCATTAGTGTTACACACATCCCAGGGCTGAGCCAATGTATCTGCCCCATTTTTTTGCGAACCCATGAGAAAATCATGCACTTTGAATATACATGCAAGCAAATGCTAGCAATAAATAATGCTCATTTTCTATATTTAGCTTTACCTCTCTTCGTGTCCATTTAATCATAATACAAATTGGTTGATATGAGGTCTATTGGGAACTAGACATTTTCTCTTAGCGACAGAGACAAAATCAAACCACGTGTTTGTAAACGTTCACCTCAACTTTCTCCACACAGATGGCAGAAGGGCAAATTAAGCATCAGTATGTGTGTTTGACAGAACAGAATCCCAGCTGATTCAGAGGTGAAGTTGAGGCCATGCTAAGCATCATCTCAAACTCCAGAGAAGAAACAAAAAGCATACAATGTTCTGAAATGACAGGGGGAGAGAAATGGCAGCTAATTGATAGAGGCTAATGCTTGCTGGCGGCCCATCATTAAAGAAATCAACATGTAATTAATAGATTCTGCGGAAACAACATGAATGGGTTCTGAGAGGCCTGTGGTGAGAGTTTGGAAATGCTTGTACACCCTAAGGCCCTAAAAAAAACAACCCACCTACCCGTACCTCTTACTCCACATCCCCTCTCTACATCTTTCTGTCTTTCTTCCATCTTCTCTATCTACTCTCTCTTACTCATATCAGAAACCCTCCGGCTGTATGGTCAGATCTGTCTAGATCAGTATTTATTTTTTGCTTTGGGTCATTGAACTCTGTTTGCTAGTTTGTAAACGAGCTTTTGCTTTTGCTCCTTTTATTACATTTGATTTGATGGAAAGTTCTGCTTTTGTGCATATGTGATTGCAAGTGTTTTTAATTAATGCATGAAGTGACAATTTTAAGAAACTTCAGAATGAGATACTTTCACATACTCTATTTCAGCAGTCTACAAATCATTAATGCAGTAAAACATAATATTAAATATGTGTGTGTGTGTGCGTTCGAGCTGGGCAATATTAGAT
>QVTF01009545.1:2500-22452 GCA_003573665.1 Oxygymnocypris stewartii
TCCCCACAGGGATAATGCAACCTGAAATCAGCTACAGTCCTTAAGAAAAACACATTACAAATTTTTTTCAGCGGCTTAAACACATTTTCAAAACTTTACACACAAATCCAAGAATTCCTAAAACATGAATCCCTGTCTGGCACTCTGAGATGTGTGTATGAAGGTGACGGGTCGGGGTTTTCTGTGTTATTTCAGCACATCATGAGTATATGTTAGCACCGTTTGATGTTTGCTTCTGGCATCTGATAGAGCGCTCGGATCCGGAAAAGTGAAACATCAGAGTGTATGTGCACTCTAAACAAGGCTGGGTTTAACCTGTTGGGTCATTTTAACAATGGGTTATTGTTTTCTACCTAACCGCTGGGTTGAGCTCGTCTCCAGTGAAACTTCTCAACACGGGCTTTGAGAGCGGTTCTCAGTGCCTATTTGGTGCACTCTTTCTGGGAAATAAAGGATTGTATACATTTTATTTAATTTATAAAGTCTTTAATGTGGTGTAAATTATGTTATTTTATACAACGCAACATAAGGACGAGATGTCAGTCTTTGCCTTGCATAACATAAGTGGGTTTTATTCCTAATAATTCTGAGTGTTAATTAATTGATGTGTCCATATGTTCTGTAATCTCAGAACTGTTTGCTGGTTTTGGAGTCAGTCGTGTGTCTCTCAGCTGCGATTGAAATGCTCATATGTAATATTGCCTTGTATTTTGTCCATGGCTGTTCTTGCTTAATAATAAATGTTCATCTTTTGATTATTGCTGTTGCTTCTAGTAATTCTGTGTGTGATTTTTAATTTCCAGCCCATTTATCCCAGCAATATAATCCTTTTAAACAATATTGTGACGAGTGGGGCGGGGGCCAGAGAGCCGTGGGAACGGAACGAGGCCGGTGGAGTGAATGATAATGAACGACACCTGCGCCACTCACCGGTCTCGAGTCCCACGGAGGAGCTTCGGAAGGGTTAAATGAGGAGTGACGACAGTGGAAGACGAGAGAGAACCAGGCCTGGACTTTTAGTTTGTGTGTTGTGTGCGGCAGTCGTCCGTGAGGGGCTGCCGCTTTTCTGTTATGTTTGTTTATTTTATTATTAAAGTGTTAAATGTTCGCCGTTCCCGCCTCCTTCTTCCCGTACCTATCAACTGCGTTACATTGGTGCCGAAGCTCCACCGTGGGACTCGAGACCGGTGAGTGGCGCAGGTGTCGTTCATTACCATTTACTCCACCGGCCTCGCTCCGTTCCCACGGCTCTCGGCCCCGCCCCACTCGTCACAAATATATTAAATAAACCCGCATGTGTTCTGTCCAATATTTACCCAGCGCTGGGTTGCCAAATAACCTATTTTTTAACCCAGCATTTTTAGAGTGTGTGTGTGTGTGGAGAAAGAGAGAGAGAGAGAGTGGTGTGTATGTGTGTGTGTGAATATGAGAAAGAGAGAGAGAGAGAGGAGAGAGTGTGTGTATGTGTGTGTGTGAATATGAGAAAGAGAGAGAGAGAGAGAGAGAGAGTGTGTGTGTGTATGTGTTTCTGTGTCTGTTTCTGTGTGTATGTGTGCATGTGTGTCTCTGTGTGTGTGTGTCTCTGTGTTGTGTGTGTGTGTGTGTGTGTCTGTGTGGTGTGTGGTGTGTGTGTGTGTGTCTTTGTCTTTGTCTGTGTGTCTTTGTCTGTGTGTGTGTGAGTCTCTCTCTCTCTCTCTCTCTGTGTGTGTGTGTGTGTGTTGTGTGTGCGCATGTCTGTGTGTGTGTGTGCTCACGTGAAGCCACAGCAATGCTTGCTCCTGCACTGATGCTGGATATCCACTGAATCTACAGCTGATGAATCCAAACATCTCCTCCATGGAAAAGGGCAGCGGACACAACTCAATGTCAAACATCTTACTGCAGAGAGAAACACAACATTGACTTCAGTCAGATAATAAATCTGTGCCTCCTCAAAAACAATCCTCTCATCTCAGAGAAGATCAGCTGTTTACAAAAGAAAAATAAACTGTGTGTGTGTGTGTGTGTGTGTGTGAGACTGTGTGTGTGTGAGACTGTGTGTGTGTGTGTGTGTGCGTGACAGGTGAGCAAATACACTGATATGAAGTTCCTCACTGAGCAGATGGACACTATGGAAACACTGCCAGGGTCACTATGGTTACAGGTGTTATAGGACACAGAGGACAGGTGTCTGGAGTCGTACCTGAGGACCTCACGAAACTCCTTGAGCTGTTGGTCAGGAACTTCAGTGCGAATCGCCTCCAGCCACTCGGGCATGAAACACTCCCACAGCGGCTGACTGATCACGTTATAGGGGATCAAACACAGAATCCGGTTCAGTCCTTCCTTCAGCTGCGTCACCGTGCTGCACGACTTATCCCAGTAACCGCCCACCTGTGCAAACACACACACACGTGCGTTTCTGTCAATTGAGAGGACTTTCCATAGACTTCTATTACTTTTTTACTGACCAAACAATATTTTATATCCCCTAACCAACCCTAACCCCTACACCTTACAGAAAACCTGTTTGCATCTTACACTTTCAGATAAACATGATTTACTATTTTTAATAAACAACACACACACACACACACACTCGCTGACCCTTACACACACACACACACTCTCTCTCACTTTCACACACACACACACCACACACGCACACCACACCACACACACACACACACACATCTCTCTCACTCTCACACTCAGACTCTCTCTCACACACAGACACATACACACACAGACACACTCTCTCACGCACACACACGCACACACACACACACACACACACACTCACACATTCTCTCTCACTCTCTCACTCAGACTCTTACTCTCTCACACACACACACACACACATTCTCTCTCACTCTCACACTCAGACTCTCTCTCCACACAGACACACACACACACACCACACACACACACTCTCTCTCTCTCTCTCTCACCCACACACACACACACCACACACACACACACATTCTCTCTCACTCTCTCTCTCAGACTCTCACTCACTCACACCACACACACACAGACACACACACACACACACACACACACACACACACACACACACACACACACACACACACACACACACACACACAGAGAGAGAGAGAGAGAAAGAGAGAGACACACACACACACACACACACACACACACACAGAAAACAGACACACTCTCTCTCTCACACACACACACACACACACACACACACACAACACAGACACAGACACACACACTCTCACCCTGGCGAACTCCACCGGTTTGGGCAGAAGGCACATGACCATGACGTCGAAGCGCACGTCACACACCGTCTTCAGCCACTTGGTGACGAACTGAGGCTTGAGCTTCTCCACCAGGCTGCCCACCTCGTCGTCCATCATGTATGCGGTGGAGTGGAACCACTGGAACACCATGCTGACCAGCCTCGCCAGACTCTCGGTCGGCGTGTTCTCGCTCGGCGTGCACAAACTCACCTGACCGAGTGAGAGATCGTTAGTTTACTCGTTTACAGAGACAGCGCCACAGTCGTGGAACAGCTGCTACTGCAGGTGGGCCATACACCACTTAAAGCAACACTTCACACACAAATAAGCTGAAGATTTGCAACTTAAAATGCTATTTTTAAAAAAATAATTAATAATTAAATCTCCAGTACACGGCACACTGTAGAAAAAACATGGATTATCCATACATCTACCAAATTTATTTTGAGAGAAATCTTATTTTTATGGATTGGCCATTACTGTATTTAGTGGCTATAAACACATGTAACGTGTGCTTCATTCATACTGGAAGCCAGAGGGTGCACGTGCAGAAAACCCACATTTGCATCACAGAAGTAATAGAATTAATGACATTCCAGGAAATCCCTAATATGGGCAAAGACATCCAGCTATCACTGTGACTGAACATGCACATGGCTTGTGTTTTTGTTTTGTGTGAGCATATGGCTTTTTCTTGTATGTTTCCATGTGCTCTCATGTCCATGTCTAACCCTGCCCACCTTGTTATCTGTTCATTGATTAATGTGTCCCACCTGTTGTCCCTCATTACACACACACTCCCCTATTTATTCTCCTTGTGTTTGCAGTCCTGTGCCAGTTTGTTGTTAAATGTTTCCCGTCTTGTTCTTCCCTACGTCTAGCCTGTGCTCGTCCTGCCAGTCAGTCAAGTTGTATTTTTTGTTTGTTTTAATCTGATTATTAATAAAAAGCCCAACTCTTCCTGCAATTGAGTCCTTGCCTCATCACTACACCCCAACCCTGACATGCGTCTCGTTACAAATCATTACAAGGGAGATGTTAATGGGAAGAGTTAACTCGTCTCAATGCGTAAACTCAGGCGTAACACATAAACAGAGCCCATTTGGAGAGGAATAAAACACACAGAAATGATTTAAATGCAAAACTGGACAAATGCTCTGATTGGTCAAGTTCATCTTCTGCTGTTGCTTGTTTACAGTCCTGCACGTGGACCGAGGCGTCACCAGGTTTTTGAGTAGTTAAGAGTGATAAAGTGTACTTTGAGGTCAACAGCATACAGGTTGGCAGGTCTGTAAGACCATTGTTTTTTCAGCCACTTGTTGTTTATTATCCCCCCCCCCCCCCCTCTAACTGCATTATTGGTGCTAATGTAACATAAGCTCCCAGTGGTGCACACATGCGCTTCTCACCAGGAACCAGATGCCGAACTGACTGAGCAGTCTCTGGTCGTGCTGGTCGTCCTCTTTGTTGTCGAACTCCAGGGTTGTCCAGGGAATGATGGGATGAAGACAGACCCATCTGACGGCGCCGGTTCAGCTCAAACTCCCGCAGCTCCGCATGGATCTCCGCCTCTTTCAGCAGACTGCGCCAAACCACAGAGACATTACATCACACCCATTAATGCTTGTTTCATATTACATTTTCAAATTGAGACATGCTCTGAAAAACAGTGGACTCGGCATATTAGGATGACTTCTGTAGATCATGTGATAGATTGCAGATTGTCTTATTTAATCTAGCATTTAATGAAACTCAGTTTAAAATACGATGGCCGGTCTCAAATCAAAAGAATGAGATGACTAACTAAGACCTTTTATGCAACCGACCTGATCACCGCCTCCACGGTGCACACCAGCTCCTCGGCGCCGCACTCGCGCATGTTGATGGGCGGAGGAGACGTCTGGTACAGATGCGTCTCCACCTCGCTGCTGTGGTGGTTGACATGACACCGCTTGCAGTAACGCACGGGCCGGTTGCCGTGGCGACCGCAGCATCCCGCTGAGAAGCAGGTGACGACGGCGCGCCTGACGTGAGAGCTGCAGTTCTGTGACGGAGAGAGAGACAAGCACTGTTTGTAGCACTCAGTAACAATGGGAGAATGGAGATTTTAATCTCTAGTTCACAGTTGAGCTGATAATGCACGTCCTAAAAATGATGACTCGGAAACACATGACCAACACACACACAGGACAACACAAGCATATTCCCTCACACCAGGCTTACCTTCTTCTGACATATAGCAGAAATCTCAGCTGTAGGAAGAGATCATGAGGGGTATAACACAAGACAAGAAGGAAAGATAACACATGTTAGCTTTACTAGAAATGTATTGCTTTTACAGCATTTATTCAACTGGGGGTAATGTTTTTTTCTGCAATACTAAATAATTTTTAGCATTTCAAGAGTACATTTACATTATTATTAATTTATTTATATTATTATAACATTAATACTAAATGCTGTTGTAACACCGCGTTGACTGATACCTAACGCACTCAATCATATCAAATTAAAGCTTATAGTAAATGATAATGTTTGGGTGAACTGTTCCTTTAAGTAAATACATGAGTGTGTGCAGTTTTAAAATGAGTAAGTGTCACTGACCTTGTGGTAAAAGCACATCAACAAGCCACTCAGCATGATCGCTGTGAAAGATCACAGAAGTTCAGGTTACACAAACATGAAAACAGACTGATCCTCTTTCCCAGCCTGATATAAATGTATATAAAGGGGTCATGCAGAATCAGATGAGACCAGATGCAAAGCATCAAGAGCGGATGCATACGGACCAGTTTTAAGCATAAAAGTCTAATCAACTGATATAATTTAGCATTATACTTGAAGCATCATTAAACAAAAAACACACAGCGCAATAGTCCCGACTCGACGTCATTTCCAGCCCTGTTCCCGTCTCTCTTAAACTATTTTGTTCTTCTCTTTTTATATATAGGAAAGATTGTCTAAGTGAGATGAGCCAAATAAACCAAAAAATGTGGGCTTTCCTCACTAACGCAATTACGAGATAACGAATGGACTTAATGGTGTCCAAGACCCCCTTTAAGATGAGATTAAAATGAGCTGAAGGCTGAGTAGATGATTCTGGATATTCACTGCAGGACACGCAATGCTGAACTAATGCAGGCTTACCCAGCGATCCTTTGGCTGCACTCCTCACAGATGTATAAGGGTGGAGGTTTGTCCCCCAGTGCGACCCGAGAGTGTTGGATCAATTACACATCTGAAAGCAGGACAGAGCCACAGTCACAATCACACAAACCACCGGACCCTCAAACACATGTCATATTGACAATAATCAACAATGTATTCAACTACGAATACAACAGAAGCTGTTTTTTTAGACCATACGTTTCACTGTATTATTATAGCCATCATTTCGGGTTTCATAATAATTATTTAACATCTCTTTACCATATCTGACTTCACATTGTTGGTTTTAACATCTTCTAAAATAAACAGCATATTGTGCATGCACGGATCTCAATATCTCGAGCGGTAACAGGGTCATCATGAGCTCCTGGTAATTGAGTTACAGCAATTGAGTTACAGCTTCCTGCTCTGCTTCTATGTTTGACTACACGGAGCGAATACGTGCAGGGATAACAACAACGAATCAGGGACATTCGTATATGGGGTATATTGTGTGCATTTGTATGTTTTATTTTGAAGTTCTTGTCTCAATTGCAAAATCCTCGCAGTGCAGTGAAATGTTTGCTCCCTAAAAACTCCCTCAAAATAATTTTTGACTAGACAACAACAAAAACCATTAGTACATGAAAGAATCTCAGAGATTACAGTACCTTCACCCGCTGGCTTATTAATAGAGTTCTGACACTCGAAGGTGCTGGCAGTGAATGGGGGTTCCAGGCTGGGATATAAAGAGCAAAACAGACAAAAATAAATGTGTTCATATTCAGGAGCATGTCTGTCTCAAGCCACTGGAGCAGTCTGTAAAACATATCGTTATTTTGAACATTTATTTTCTGTGAATCTTCAACCAGTTCACCAAATCAGACTGAATCAGATTGGACAGTTGCATCTCCAGTCAAACTCTCAGTCAATCAGTGAACCAATCTCTCAATTTGTATGCTAATACAATCATATGTAGACAAGAGCTCCTTCCTGGTAACCTCAAGGGATCGGTGTCCAATCTCTGACCACCACCAGCGTTGACACCAAACATTTTAATACACCCCCTCCCCCCCAGCAAAACAAATTGTTAAAACTAGTGTCCCTTTCAGAGAAGTTGGGAGTGTGGAAACTACTGCCAAATATCTGTCCTTGGGTCATAAGGACTGTAATAATAGGATTAAGGATACACTTTGCATATCATGTTTGCGTTGCTGCAAAATGGTCTCCACTACAATGAAACCAGAGCATTTGTTGACACAAGTTGCAATTCTGCTGGACTAAGGGGCCATAGAACATGTCCCGCTCCCAGTCAGAGAGAAGGGCTATTACAGTCGGTACTTTTTGGTTCCCAAGAAAGATGGGGGGTTGCATCCAATTTAGATCCTTTTTCAGTACATACAGTTCAAATGCTAACAATCAAAATAATTGTATCTCAAATCAATCAGGGATTAGTTTGTGATAATCGATCTCAAGGACGCATACTTTGATATAGAAATTTAGTCAGAAAACCGGAAGTTGCTGAGGTTCACTTTTGGGCTCAAAAGCTCTTCCGTTTGGCCTAGCCTTGTCACCTCGCATATTAATGAATATATATGGAGGCAGCACTTGCTGCTTTGCAACTCCAAAGCATCTGCATTTAAAATTTCATAGACGGCTCAGTTTCAAGAGATCGCACTTCGACACTGGGATGTGGTCCTCGCTTATCTTAGTTCCTAACCTAAGGGTCATATGCGGGCATAGCTGTCTCCTGCACGTGTTGAATCCATTTCTAAACCCATTAAATACATCAGGCTAGGTCAAGAACGGTTGCTTGTAGGTGTCATGGCAGCTCCATCAACGGTGATAAAAGCCATGTGCATATGAGACGTTTCAGTTGTGGCTCAGAGCCAGGGGATTTCATCCAGGGCCAATCCCAGGGGCAGATAAGAGTTACATGCTACACACTTCATACCCTTTCTTTTGTGTTTGCGCCACCTGAATAGGTTCACACAGCAGGTTCTCTTTTGGACAAATTCCTGTTCCTGATTTACATTCCAGGGCATATTGATGTG
Source organism: Oxygymnocypris stewartii (assembly GCA_003573665.1). NCBI lineage: Eukaryota > Metazoa > Chordata > Actinopteri > Cypriniformes > Cyprinidae > Oxygymnocypris > Oxygymnocypris stewartii. The sequence goes on from QVTF01009545.1 coordinate 10,953, forward strand.
GGAGCAGACTTGCTGTGACACACAGGGAATAGAAAACTCCACCTCGAAGTATTCAATAAAATTTGGGGAAACATTTAAGAAGCAGAGGTGGATCTCTTTACCTTGCAGAAGACAGCAGAAAGTCCTCTCTACTTCTCTCTAACTCCTCCAGATCCCTTGGATCTGGGCACGATGGCCCATTTGTAACCAGACTGTGTTCACCCTGCCCCTGGCAGTCCAGGCAAGGTTCGTCAACAAGGGTCTTGCCTCTTGCTGATAGAACCTTGTTGGTTGACCAAAATTGGTTTGGTTCCCAAAACTATTATCCCTCCTCTATAACTGTGGGTGATTCTGATCAGGAGAGACCTTTTATCTCAGGCATGAAGCGATATTTCAACCCTGGCCCAGCATTGAAACCAACTAAGAGATTCTGTTCTTTTGCTGGTGCAGTGGATACTAGTCTAAGTGCTAGGGCTCCCTTTCACTAGAAGAAGTTATGGCTGCAAATGTTGTGTTTTTGAAAGATCCCACTGTGCAGACTCAGTCCACTGCCAAGTAGTTTCAGTGCTGGAGTTCCTGAACGACTGTCTGTAGGCGCATGTCCTGCTACTCTCAGAGTCCATGTGGCTGCCCTTTCAGCTTGATCTGATTGACTGGAACCCTGTAGAGAAACACTCTCTAGTCGCTCACTTTATTTGTGAAGCTAAGCGGCTGAGGCCACCTGGCAGAGTGACTTCTGGGACTTCTGGTGTAGTGCTGAGGTTCTGTTGGACTTTTGAACAACTAGAGTTATCGACTGTCAAGCTTCTGACTGTAAGTTTTTCTCATGGCTATTACTTCTCTAAAGAGAATTGGGGATTTTTTGCGTCTTGCCTTCGATTTTGCCTTTGGACTATTTTGTACCCTCGCTCTGATTATCTTCCTGAAGTTCAATTCTCGACCATGCATCCAGTCATTCTTGAAGCCTTCTGTCCTCCGCTATTTATTACGCTAGATCAGGAAAGACTTCACTTACTGTGTCCAGTCCATGCCCTTCAGATTTATGTCCACTGCGCTAGCCAGTGGCTTAAGTTGGCGCATCTTTTCATTTGTTATGGGAGCCGCAACAGGGGGATGGCTGCCGCTAGGCAAACAATGTCATACTGGGTTAGGGATGTCATTGCCCTAGCCTATGAGGGGCATGGTCAAGCTTCACCCTTCACCTCCATGAGTAAGGACCCACTCTACTAAGGGGTGTTTAATACTCCAAGACTCCGGCAAGAGGTGCCCCCTTGCAACAAGTATGTGAAGCAGCAGTCTGGTCCTCCCCGCACATGTTCATCAGGTTCTGTAGTTTAGATGTTCATGTTACTCTGGTCTCTCGTGTACTTGAGTCAACATCCCAAGGTTATATCTGTGACCTGTACAATGTTTGTGTGCACACTCTACACAACCTTGAGGGGTTCAGATACTTTCCAGTGTGCCGGCGTTGGTATTCCCATTCCCATTAGTGTTATGAAATCTAGCATCGAGTGTAACTTTTGATAGGGAACATCTCAGGTTACTTGACTGTAAAAAGTGGAAACAAAAGGCTGTACCTCAGTGTTTCCCAACCACGTTCCTAGAGGCCCCCGAACAGTTCACATTTTTTCTCTCTCCTTTGTCTGACACATCCAGTTCAGGTCTTGGAGTCTCTACTAATGAGCTGATGATCTGGGGGGGGGGGGGGGGGGCTCTGGGAACGTGGTTGGAAATAGAGGCTGACATTTTTTCGGGAATCCCACGGGTCACGGAATGGGAAACAAAATCGCTACGAATCATGTGATTGGGACGGGACAGGAAAAAATTTAATCGGGGGTGGGCGGGACCAGGAATAGTAATGATACCCAACTTTACACACAAATATACCTTTTATATAAATAAACTATAAACTGAATATTTTAATTCTGAACTCAATTCTAGTTGCCCTGTCTCTTTATGCTCTCCTCCTGTTTGCTTTGGTGTGGCTGGTTCAGTGAATGACGCAGTCCGTGATGGACAGATTGTTAACGGCTGGTCTATGTGGTAATACACTCGGGCAGGACATCCAAACGCTCACCTATCATTCATCAATCTCAAATATGGCTTTTCATCTGAAAGATGTATGTAGTAGCAACTTTACATGGCCGCTCAATATGATGTTAACCTAGAGCAATGTGCGCTATTGAAGTGTTTGTGTGGAGAGTGGAAGCGCTTTTGCTGCAGGACAGGCTCCGGTGCGCTCACTTGCTCTTAAAATCTCCGTAATTTTTGGTCATACAGATAAAAGTAGCCTAATACATCTTTCGAATCTATAAAGACTCTACGTTTATTTGTGTGCACTCAGAATAACAACGAAACGTTGCACTTTTAAGCAAACAGGATGCGCTTTAGGTCTCATGTGAACTTGAGCGAGAAACTCCGTCTTTGAAAAATATCTATAGAGAGTGAAATGTCAAAAAAAAAAACAATAGAAGACGTGTGTGTTAAGCATGGATGATTCATGAAATGTGCACACTAAGATGGCTTTCAGTTCAATATAATAACAAAAAACTACATTTTGGGTTTTTATTCAACTAATAAGGTGGGCACGCTGTGATCTGTACTATATTTTTACTGTAACTGACAGATTTCTGCAAAAAACAACAAAAAACAACACGGGAGTGGGTTTCCCCCAGTTTTTTTCGTGGGATTGGGACGGGAAGAGATTAATTTTTGTGGGAGTGGGACGGGAGAGGTTTGAGAATTCACTCCCGTGTCACCCTCTAGTTGGAAACCACTGCTGTACCTCATTGCCGCACTCTAGTTGTCTCTTCAGACAAAGGTCTAACCTGAAGGTGCTTCCCACTTTTCAGGGAGCAAGACTACACTCAAGTAATCCGGCATCTATTTGAAAATAGTAACACTTAATTAAGACCTAATCAATACTAGCCTGTCACACTCACTGAATGAAACATTGATGGCAATAAAAACTAATTAATATAACTGAACGCATAATTCTTAGTACAGGCACGTGCCTACATATGACTTCATCCAAATGTGTAAACCACAATGCTGAGATGTCAGAAATATGTGCTGATGTTATTGCTTTGACTTTGTTAATTGAAACGAATCATTTGAAAGCAGTGGTTTGGAGAAATGAATCAAGCATCTCACCTGTGTACTGCAGGCCTCTGTACTCACTGATGGCACCAGGAGGCTTCAGGTTGGGCCAGTAATGGAAGAGCATTTGAACAGCTGGAGGTTTGACTTGGGACGGGCCGTAGGATATGACGTACAGAAGATCCTTTAAAAACACAGTGATCAGTGAGAAGTGCTTTGGGAAAAACCTCCAAAAATACATGAAGAGCTGAAGCATTACCTTCCATACTTCTTGCTTGTATTTCATGAGACACTCCAAAAGCTGACAGTGGTACACTTAAGACAACCAAAGAAACATTTAGAGCCCATAATAAGCACTGTACTGAAAAAGCCAGACTATATAGAGACTTCTACAAATAACAATCAGCGACTGACTATATAAGTAGCTTTCTTGCAGCCTGATCAATGCGTATGTACCTGGATTTGAAGTGTACTGCATGGCGATCATCAGCATGGAGGAGGCGGACAGATTGACATATGCTGGAACGCCACCCTCTCTTCGAGTCGAACCCACTGCAACACATAATTAGAGCACGATTGTCACATATTGTTGCATTTATTAGTGCTTGCTGATAATCAAACCAGCCGTGTGCTCTACTGGAAGCACAAAGTGGTTGCTGAAATACTTTGAGATATGTTACTTTGAATAAACATCTCTCATATTCACACAAACACAGTTAGGATACTCACAAATGGCCATGGGCAGGAATGATGTGCTCAGGTACTCTATGATGTCCTTGTGCAGGAAAGGAGGGAAGGTGGCTAAAGTGGAGATCATGGTGTAGGGTAAAGTGCTGAGAATATCATCACTAAGGAAAGGCAGAAGGCATGTTGTGGTGTAAAATATGGCCTGTCCCAGATCTAAAAGACAAGCAGATGAACAAATCAGCACCATGTCCCCTTTAGATTCATCTCTGAACAGTACGATAACATTTAAAGCTTTGTGTTTTCTTCAGAATAGATCCATAATGAAATACTAGCCTAATATATGTTACTGTAAGTTGATAGCATTGTTATCCAGTCAAAGCTCTTTATGAGTGACACAAAAGCAAAGTTTATTTATATAAAGCTGGCTGACAGCTGTCAGGTAATGAACCTGTTTTATTGAAAACTACCACTAGACGGAATGAGCGATTCCTGCCGATAATCCCAAAATGGTCAAATATTGGCTAAACCGCAGCAATTTTAGATTCTCTTCATTTCGTGAGAGACACTCAGAGGATCTCAAAGAGATCAGAGTTCACCAAAAAATAGTAATTATGTCGGCATTTATTCCTCTCACGTGCTTCCAAAGCAGAAGGACTTTCCTTTTTCTGAAGATACTCTATATTGCCAAAAGTATTGGCACCCCTTATAATGAAAGGTTTGACTACTTTAGTAATTTCCATGAGTACAAATCTTAATGTTTAAGCATATAATGATATTCTAGGAAATCTAATGTTATAGCAACAGTTTGGACCGGACTCTTTTCTATTCTAACATGACAGTGTCTCTGTGTATAAGACAAGAATCAAAGAGAAATGATGATTCAGTCAGTGTGGAAGAACTTGACTGGTCTGCAGAAAGCAGCTGAACACCTCTGGTGTGACTTTAAATGAGCCCCAAACTCATCACCAAACACTAATGACTTGTACATTCATTATATGGACAAAAGTACTGGCACCCCTTCTTTAGAAGAGAAAAAGGCACTTCCAAACTGTTGCAACAAAGATGTAAACATAATTAATGTACTTAAAAATAGTATTTCCACCTCTGTTGCAACAGTTTTGAAGTGTATGAAATGACTGAACCCATATGTACAAGTCATTGGTGTTTGGTGATGAGTTTAAAGTCACACCAGAGATGTTCAGCTGCTTTCTGCAGACCAGTCAAGTTCTTCCACACTGACTGAATCATCATTTCTCTTTGATCTTGTCTTATACACAGAACACTGTCATGTTACAATAGAAAAGAGTTCTGTCCAAACTGTTGCTATAAATTAGATTTCCTAGAATATCATTATATGCTTAAACATTAATAGTTGTACTCATGGAGATTACTAAAGTAGTCAAACCTTTCTTTAGAAGGGATGCCAATACTTTCGGCAATATAGTGTATGTGAAGAATATTAGTAGGCAATTTCTCAGAATATCTTCTTTCATGTTCCACAGCTGATAAACAACATGTAAACGATGACAGAATGATTTTTGGGTGAACGTCAGGCACCAACGTCAAGTGCGCCGTAGTGGAACTTATTCGTAGAAGACTGAGCGTATTTGTTTGACTGGAAATCAACGTTCATTCAGCAGCAATTCTTATTTAAAGTGACGTGTTTTACAATCAGTGTAATTTTCTCTTTTCACTGATATACTCATAAGTGTGTTTTCGGTAAGGAGGCGGCGGTCAGGTCTCACCGTGTTGACCGTGCTGCAGCAGGGGCACCAGGTCAAGCAAGGTCACGAGGGTGGCATAGAGCCCCTGATAGTCCAGTGAGGGGTAATCTGAGATCTGAACCTCCCGACTCTGCTGGGTGGCACCACCCCGGTCGGCCGGGGCGTCCCGCAGAACGCTGTAAAGGAGGGATCGAGTAACTGTAGGGTTGATGGAACTGACTTGTGGTCTTAGAGATGGGGTGAGTGGGAATGGCACAGGAAAAAGACACATGGTCATGGGCACGGCCAAATTGGAAGCTTCCTGGCTCTCCTTTCTGCCTGTACGGGACAAGATGCTGCTCCGAGGGAGGGGTGGGGGGAGGGAGGGGAACAGGGGAAAAAAAGAGACAACAAAGACACAAAGAAACAGCACATTACATTGAAATGGCTCTACAGAGACAGCGTAAGTAGAAAAGAACCAAACCCAGATATTCCCCACATAGGATGCAGTGTCTCCACAGACTTTGGAATTAGCTTTGGATGTGCCATCATCATCATCTATGCATTTGTAAAGCTGGCTTTTGGTTGGGATCGAAACTCAAGCAGGCTTGCGCTTGCGAAGCACGCGACGATCACTGCATCTCATGTGTATCTGGTGACAAGGAGCAAAAATATAAAAAATGGCATGTTTTCAGTGGCAGCCCCGTACTTCGCCAGAGGAACGAGCTTGCGCCACGCCCTCCGAGCGGCCAATTCCCCGGAGGACGGGCGGCACGGGCCCGTGAGGAGGCCAAAGAGCCGTATGGGAATATCGAGCAATGGAGGGGCTGTCAGAGATGAGAGCAATCCCAATTAGTTTTGAGGACGATACAGAGATGACACTTCAGAAACATGCTTCAGCCAGTAATAAACATGTATGTGAGCTTAGACTAAAACACATGTTTATTGCATCGTCAAAAAGAATGTCTGTATGTAAATACATTATGATACTGCCTCAGTATCATTTCGGGGAAGAGAAATAATGGTTCGACAGGCATATGGATTTCAGTTCTGACAGAAATGTCTCTAGTCTACGGCTGGGGGACTGTAATGGAAAAGGAATACGCTGGTTTGGAAAGCAATGTGTCATGTTTGTGGAGGGATGTGGAGGGTGTTTGTGTCTACTTCTACCTCAGCAGTAATTAAGGTCTGATGGTCTTGGAGGGAGAGGAGAACGTATTGGATGTGCGTTACATACAACATGATGGTGTAGTATTTCTCACACTGTCTATTATCAAAGCTACACATGTCAGCCCTGTTTGGCTGGGAATGAGAGCTGGTTCAGCTGCACAATGCATCCTCGACAAGAAAAACTCTGCATTTCTATCTAAACTAAACATTTCAAATCCAGTATTTCATATCACTGACAGTACATTATCATTATCACCTCTTAAAGACAAAAGGACCCTTTAACACACACACACTGATAAACATAAACAGGACAGGAATTACAAATGCACACGACTACACTTTCTCCTTCAAGTGTGTTTTGAGCGCATGCATCTTTATTAAACTGTTTCTGTTGACACGTGAACATGAAGAAGAGCTCTTACACATACCAGTCTAAAAACTGTATTTCATAAAGCTACTGACATGTAAAAGACGAACAAAAACAAAACTCAAATCAGGACTTCATCCAAAATGTTCCTGCATATATCTGATTATAATACAGTCTCGGTGGCTGTTGAAGTTCTCAGATTTAGATAGATGACATGTAATAATGAAACTAGGCCTGCCTATCATTAGACTGTACCGTTTCGCCTATTCCCAGTGTAGTGCACTTACCTGAGCAGGGTTTGGGAAAAGTATTTCAGAGTATTTGCAATGTCTGTTCCCGACGGCACTGGGTAAATATTGTGAAGCACACGGTTGTGATACTCTTGCAAGTATCGAACCTTAGAGCCAACTAAAGAAAGAAAGAGAAAAGTGACACATAATTAACATGTCATCATATTCAACAGTCCACTGCTGCTTTGTGTTGTTTGATGGTGTCTCTGAAACTGTATTTGCACAGCATTGCAGCTGAAACATGTTTTCTATCTTGCTCTCGTTTCCAGAGTTTTCCACATCAGACCGTTGGATCGTCAGATTATGAACGAACCGTCACAGAACAGCGTCTGTGCTTCACGATGACTCTTATTTCTCATGCTGGCTAATGATGTTTTGCTTCAATTTTAACTCTAATCGTGTTGTTTTCTGTCTTACAATGAGAAAATAAAATAACAGCAGACATTTGTGAGGAATAAAGAAGTGATCTAACTCAGAGCTGTCAGCAGGAGACGTCATAAGGACAATTATGGATCTGGAGTAGCATATGAATGAATGATAAACAACAACACAATGTTTGTTTCATGATTGTGGCAACAGTTGAATAAATGAACCAATTCCTTAAAACACATAGCTCAAAAGAATCCTATATAATGAGAGTAAACGGAGACTGTTTCTGTCAAGCTCCAAACGTGTAAACGTAACATAAACGTGTTGTAACCTGGGCTACGGTTATGACACTTTTGACAGTTTAATATCATAACCGTAGTGCATATTGACAATATATTCTGAGTCTCCTGAATTCATGAGAAGAACAGGACCCAATGTAAGTTAAGTTTACTATGAGTTTACGTCTTCGTTGCGTCTATCTGTTTTAAAGCCTACATACAGTCATGAGTTTCTGCTTGACGTCGGCAGAACCACATTTTTAGAGTTAAACTTCACACACGCCGAAGAGCTGCGGGACCTCTGTCTGCTCCGGAGGCCTACAACATCACCTCATCATGAATGAACCCTCACACATCTGGACAAAAAAGACTTGTATGTCAGAATGCTGTTCATAGACTTCAGTTCAGCATTCAACATAATCAGCACTCTGACCATCAGGGAGGAGACTGCAGAGTCTCCAGGCCAGGACCAGCAGACTGAAGGACAGCTTCATACATCAGGCTGTCAGGAAGCTCAACTCTCTCCCGTCTCCCCCCCTCTCTCTTTTGCACCATGCACCATTGAACTCTGACCCTCTGACTCTTCACACACACACTCACAGTGACCAGCACCAGTCACCTTGTACAGCATTGGACTGATCTCATTCAACTACCTCGTCTGACAGTTTGAATAAAGACTGCTCTCTGAGCTTTGTGATTTTAAATAGACTGATAAGCTATTTTATTATCTTTTTATTTTATAAAAAAATATATATATATTTATTTGTCCTTACTTGTATATTTGTAATGGTTGCATTTTATAGATGTATGTGTATGTATATATCTGATTTGTATTATCTGTATTTACGTTCTACTGTCAGTGTTTAGTGTTATCTGTATGCACCAAGGGTCTGAGAGTAACGCAATTTCAATTCTCTGTATTTTTGTATGGTACATATTTACATTTATGCATTTAGCAGATGCTTTTATCCAAAGCAGAATGACAGATGACATATGGCAGAATTGACAATAAAGCTGACTTTGACGAAGACAGGTTTGTTTTTGATTATTAGTGATTTAAAATGCTTAAAAAAGGTCAAAATTCTGCATAAAGAAAAAATTGCTTTCCTTAAATAATGAACTACACAGATAAATTAAATGATGGACTATTGTAAAGAAATACTAAATGTTTTAAGTATTTTGTTAGCTTTGTTTATTGTAGATTATGCAGTTATACACTATGCTTTTGTTATTATTTAGTTACCATAATGAGTCCATAACATAATTAAAACCTATTTTAAAAACTTATGTGCTCACAATTTAATTTATATTATGATTTTTTTTATGATATGTGTGTGTGTGTGAGAGAGTCACAGCAGCAGCGTTGTGTGTGTGTGTGTGTGTGTGTGTGTGGTGAGAGAGTGTGTGTGTGTGTGTGTGTGTGTGGTGTGAGAGAGGAGAGAGTCACAGCTGCAGCGTTGTGTGTGTGAGAGAGATTATGTGTGTGTGTGTGTGTGAGAGATTGTGTATGTGTGTGTGAGAGAGTCACAGCTGCAGCGTCGTGTGTGTGTGTGTGTGTGTGTGTGTGTGTGTGTGAGAGAGAGATTTTGTGTGTGTGTGTGTGGTGTGTGTGTGTGTGTGTGTGTGTGTGTGTGAGAGAGAGAGATTGTGTGTGTGCGTGTGTGTGTGTGTGAGAGAGAGAGAGTCACAGCAGCAGCGTTGTGTGTGTGTGTGTGTGTGTGTGTGTGTGTGTGTGTGTGTGTGTGTGTGTGAGAGAGAGATTGTGTGTGTGTGTGTGTGTGTGTGTGTGTGTGTGTGTGTGTGTGTGTGTGTGTGTGTGTGTGTGAGAGTCACAGCTGCACGTCGTGTGTGTGTGTGTGTGTGTGTGTGTGAGAGAGAGATTGTGTGTGTGTGTGTGTGTGTGTGTGTGTGTGTGTGTGTGTGTGAGAGAGAGATTGTGTGTGTGCGTGTGTGTGTGTGAGAGATTGTGTGTGTGTGTGTGTGTGTGTGTGTGTGTGTGTGTGTGTGAGAGTTGTGTGTGTGTGTGTGTGTGTGTGTGTGTGTGTGTGTGTGTGTGTGTGTGTGTGTGTGAGAGAGATTGTGTGTGTGTCCAGTTAGGATCGGAGTTGTTTTATATAATATGTTATTATAGTTTACATGAATGCGTATTTCTGATGCGGTCAATAAAACAGACGGTAGAAAGAAAATGGCGCCCTCTACCAAAAAGCCCAGCCAGCACTGTTCATCTACACCATCATCAACCATTACCTGATTTATTAAAATAATACAGTACTGCAGTATGATTATGATTCGATGAAAAAGCTCGTGCAGTGCATCAGCGTTTAAACAACAACTCGAGCTTGTGTTATGACTTGACTATTCGTCCTAAGACATGACATCTTCATGATGTAAATCTAACATATTACCGTCGGCTGTTATTGTATTACCTCGAACATGTATTGTACAGTATCTGTATAAACACACATGTGTATCTTTCCCCTCGAGCGCGCGCACATCCGCATATTATATTCCATAATAATCACACAATAGCACGCGTCGTCATACTCACATTGCTCTGCCTTCGTAGACATGTTAGAAAGTCTCCAGGATTCATAAAGCGAGTGTTTGGAGCAGCAGAAGGGGATGATCAGGAGAACACATCCAGGTGCTGATAGCATATGATTTCAGATTTAATAACGAGAAAGGCTCCTGTACACAACATGGACTATTCCGCGTCGAGCTCCGAGGCAGATCGACTCATGATAAATATTGATTAAATATCGACTTCATCTCCAACACGTACTAGACCGGCCTGAATATATGAACAGTATTTTTGACGCATATGCAAAATGATATTACACAATCCTCGAGTATTGTTCTGTTTCATGAGCATTGACTAATGCACATATTTAATCAGCACTGGTCCATCTCAGGTAATTTATTAGATGATGACACAATGTTTAAGATGCACTTGTTTTGTGACAGCAGACCTTCTCTCTGTCTTTCTGAGCTGCTCTGGGATCAGTGCTGTAGAAACACACACTCCTGAATCAATCATGTGTTGAGTGTAGGATCCAGTGAATTCATCCATATGTCCATAAGCGCAGTATTAATAAGACTAAAACACCATTTCCAACCAGATTCACAAGTGCACCTCCAACAGACACAGATCTGGAAGATATGTCTATATTTCATATCTACACACACGCATAACCAGTGCTGGGGAGAAATATTACAAGTTACTCTATCTAATATCTAACAAGTAGTCTAGCCATTTCAATTACTTGATTTATTTTCTAAATTGCTAATGTTTTACACTGATTACTGTCAGAATCCTTCATCAGTTTAATTAAGATGATAATAATTAACTTCTAAAGCACAGCCACTTACGTTGAGATCATCCTGAGGTATACAGAGTTTAGTAGCTACTGTTTTTGAATTCATATCTTTGCATAAACCCAAATAGGAAATAACACAGTTATTGAATAAGCATGTGTCATATTCTGTCTTAAATTGTCTTTATTGTGTATGTGACAAATAAAGCTAATCTGAGTTTAATAATAATAATAATGAAATACA
>QVTF01009548.1:0-22437 GCA_003573665.1 Oxygymnocypris stewartii
TTATAATTGTTCTATTCAATATATCTTACTGAATATCTCTATCATTAGTATACAAGTCACCTGAATACGAATCTTTGGGCTTTGATCTGACTGTGGAGCGGCTGGTCTCCATTGGCTACCCTCAGGAACTGCTCGGATTTGTTTACGACCCCACTTTCCCTACAAGGTAATTAACTCTCATTGACAGACCATATTTGAGACAGTTGTCAGTACCAATACTATCATTTTATATTATGTTGATTGGATAAATTACAAATTGAACCCTTTATTTTCTGTTTGTATTTACAGAGGTCTGGTGTTTGACACCATGTATGGCAACCTCCTGAAGGTAGACGCTTATGGAAACATCCTGGTCTGTGTCCATGGCTTTAACTTCCTGCGAGGGTGAGTAATCCCGGCCACCATCAAGCCCTGCCTGGATGGTCTTGGTCACTGAACTCTAAAGAAACCTATGGAGTATGTGCTCGTAATGTTCCTGTGTTCCATGCCAGCCCTGACACCCGAGAGCTCTATCCCAACAAGTTTATCCAGCGTGATGACACCGAACGCTTCTACATCCTCAACACACTCTTTAACCTTCCAGGTAGGCACTTAATCACTGTCCTACATACAGGGCTGTCACTGACTGCCATTCAGAGACACATCAACCGTGGCTTGTTTAACTAGCTATACTCATGTATGAGGAGTGTGTGTTTATTTGAAGTTCCTGAGAATCTTTGTTCTAGTTGTATAACTACCATAATGTACAGTATATATTAATCCGAAACAGGTTCCAATTGTGTTTGTGTGCAGTTATTCCATGGATGTTCTTTTTGTTCATTTTTTTGTATATTGTATAACAGAGTGAGTAATGACGTGATTAATTCATGGTGATTCAGAGATTAATTTTGGTTTGAAATTTAAGGTCATAACTTTAAAACAATTACATTTAAAGCTGAATTAAAAAAAAGTTATTCATACTTTGAAATGTAGCTTTTAATAAACTGTTAAGATCTAACTGAACTTGATCTGTAATAATCAAGCGATATGAGAACATATGGAAAAAAACAGCTTTGCCATTTTGTTTGGAAAAAAAGCAATATTTTGGAAGGACATTAGGTGAGTACATATTACCAGAATTTTCCATTTAAAGCAAATTAACACTTGAACTGATTAAATGGCGTGATAGCTTTAGACAAATACCTTATTACCTGCAATAAGTGCATTTTTTTCAAGAAAAAAACGGCTAATGTTTTGTTCCTTTTTCAAATGCACTTTCATCAAAAATGCTTGTGATTGCTGTCAGTTACAAACATATATATATATACTATTCTGGGTCAGTAAGATTTTTTTAATGTTTCTAAAAGAAGGCTTTAATGCTCACCAAAACTGCATTTATTTGATCAAAATATAGTGAAAATAGTCATATTGTGTTAAATATTATTACAATTTAAAATAACTGTTCTCTATTTGAATATATTTTAAAATGTAATTAATTCCTGATGTAAAGTGAAACTTTCAGAATCCATTACTCCGGGCTTCAGTGTCACATGGTCCTTCAGAAATCATTACACTATTTTGATTTGCTGCTCAATAAACATTTATTATTATTACCAATGTTGAAAATAGATTTTGCTGAATAATGTTTTTGTGGAAACCGTAATAATTTTAATGTATTATTTATCTTTTTTTATATACTTTAACTGAATAGAAACTTCCAAAAACAGCAAATATTTAAAGTGGAAATCTTTTTTAAATGTTTTTTTTTCTGACATTGGTCTTTCAAATATATAAATAAAAAAATCTTACTGACCCCAAATATTTGAACAGTTGTATATAATTGAAATTGTATACAAAAATAATCTGGATCTGAGAACAACTTTGACACTCTCCTTCTTTTTCTGTCTCTCTCTTCTCTCTTCTCTCTTCTCTCTCTTCTCTCTCTCTCTCTCTCTCTCTCTCTCTCTCTCTCTCTCTCTCTGCACAGAAACATACCTTTTAACCTGCCTGGTTGACTTCTTCTCAAACTGTGACCGATATTCAAGGTAGGAGTTCCAGTGACTATACTTCTATTACTCTATTGCCTTGGACACTGCTTACAGCCATACAATTGATTCAGTATCAGTCTATCAGTATCATTTACTTGTTGAGGACTATTTGAAGCTCTCTATATCAGTTCACCAGCAAACCTGTTATGTCATGATAAGAAAATTCTAATACAGCATAAAATATTTGGAACTATGCTATAAAACAGGATGACACAAGCAGATTGTAGACTGTGGTTGGATTCGGTTCGTGCATGAAGTAATTTATCATCAGTTTACTGTAACTGGCTAATGACTAATCGTAATGCATGTAAAATAAAACGTTTACATTTATAACTTTTAAATGGCATGGAAATAATTATACTCATGCTCTAAAAAAAAAAAAAAAAAAAAAAATATTTAGTCTAGATAAAATCTGTTAAAACGTAATAGTCTGTGATTTGTGTTTTGTATGGATGCATGTCCTCTGAAACACCTGTTGGTCCTTTTAGGGGGAGAGAGCTTTCCTGTTTTGGCTCGGACAACCTCAAACAAGGGAAGACTGTCCCATTTAAACATGTCTGACTGTCGATAAAGTGTGTCAGAGCTGGAGCTCGGCCTCTTACTCTGCTGTCCCTTTGTTCTTTTAAACCTTTAGCTGTGAAACAGGCTTTAAGGGATGGAGACCTCTTCATGTCCTTCAAGAGCATGTTCCCAGGATGTCGAGACGCTGTAGACTGGGTACATTTTAAGGTAAAATGGTTCTCTGTTTCTCTTTCTGTCAGATAATCTGCCAAAGTACATTGCTGTGTACATTAATAGCAGGCAGCTATGATTAACTGTGAAATGGATGTAAATGCTACAGGTAGGTCTAATTCCTGATTTAAGTGTTTTAGATGTGTATCGTAACTTGCTCTGTTGTAAAGGTTTTATTTATTTTCTCAGGGAACATTGAAGGAGAAAACAGTGGACAACCTGGAGAAGTATGTTGTGAAAGATGTAAGTTTGTCGTTTCATTTCTGAAGGTAGTGACGTGCCTTGTTCTGTTTGTGTTGTATTTCTAAAAATAACGTTGTTTTTTTATTTATTATTTAAAGGCCAAGTTGCCATTGCTGCTGAGCCGCATGAATGAAGTTGCTAAAGTTTTTTTAGCCACCAACAGTGACTACAAATACACAAACGTAAGTCTACTGATGCAAGTACGATTTTAAGATATAATATTTGTTTCAGAACTAGCTGCATATTGAGAACATGGTAAGCTCACAAATGATAGATTTGGATCGCTTTATACTGGCCGATTTGCAAAATATAAAAACATTTGCTAAATAAATCTAAATCTAAGCAAGCAGCATAGTTAAGCTATGATTTCTGAAAAGCTTTGTGCCTTTATAAATCCCTTTGTACGCAGCTCACTAGGTTTTAAATCAGAACAATAGACAACTGCACATGCAGCTGTTTGTTTTTTTACTTGGACACATACAAACCATCATATTTCTTTTTTACAGAAAATTATGACGTACTTGTTTGACTTCCCCCATGGCATAAAGGTATGACATTATTTTTTCAGCCTGTCATTAAACCTTTCAAAATAGTTTCCTGTCATAAATTGTTGCTCATAATAATGTTTTATGTCATAGCATGGCACTCCACACCGTCCATGGCAGTCATACTTCGACCTCATCCTAGTGGATGCTCGGAAGCCTTTATTTTTGGAGAGGGAACTGTTCTAAGACAGGTGGATACGGTGAGTACATCAAATGAAAAGCTCTACTAATACAAAAACTCAGTCAGCAGGTGCATTATTGCACATTCTGGAACATTTTTATCCTGCTGAACAACACGATCAAACAGAAGGTTAGTCAGCGCTGAGTATTGAGCGTTTATACTGAAGTCTGCTGAGCACTATAGAACTAATTAGAGAGGACAATTATCTGTCCTGTCATCCATTTGCAGTGTAAAGGAACTAAACCGCTCACTGAACAGGTGTGCCACTTCTAAGAAAGATAGTTTTGTGCAAAAACCTGTCTGTAACCAGTTTAACAAGATGCAAAACGAGCAGTGCTAAACGAGTTCTTGTTTTGTGGGTGTATTTGAACCATTCCCTGATTTGCATAGTTAATTTAGTGAGTCAGACAGGCACAATTTATTTTTTGTGAGTTGTTATTTATTTGTGCGACAAATATAGGTAACGGTAATTATGTTAATCAGTGTTCTCAACCTTTTTGACTCCAAGACCCCCATCTGTTAAGACAATATTCAAAGGCCACCCAAATAGCACAACTCTTTCATGTAACTTATTTAACTTATTTTAAAGCTTGTTTTTCCTATTTTAAGTCATCTTGTGGGCCCCTTGGAAGTGGTGTTGAGTAGGCCCTGGACACCTGGTTGAGAACCACTGAAGTATGTGGAATTAATATTCAGACAGTCTGGACATCTAAATATGAATCTGTATGTTCTCTATCACAGACTACAGGGCGGCTGAAAATAGGAACGTACACTGGACCTTTACAACATGGCATTGGTTTACTCTGGAGGTACTGGAAATTCTTGGATAAAGATGCAAATGGCACACATATGGACAAACACACACACACACACACACACGTATCTCCTCGGGGCCTTTAAACATAGATTCACAAGGACATCTTGTCTACTACTGATCAACAATTTATGACATGACTTTTCACTGCATGTGTATATTCACTTAGCTCAGTAATACTCACATTAGTTATCTACATTAGTTTACATAAAACATATTCTGAAGCAATTAATAATCTTGATTAATGTTAATTTCAAACTAATATATTATTAAAATCAAAATAATATTAATATTAATTAATAAACCTAAGCTGGCATGAAGTGACAATAAAGAGTTTTTTATTAACTAAGTTTAAATAAGGTTGTACTTTATTTTACAGTATGTGTACTTACCTGAGAAAATACTGGGTAATATAGGGTAAATACATGGGTTAGGTTTTAGAGCATCGATGTTCTTAATAAAAATGTAGATATTTGTTTTTACAAATATAATGATTGTGATTTAAATTGTGCTGATGATAAAATATTTAACATCTCATATATATGTTGCTTGAACATCAAGGCTGAAAGCACAAAATCACATTGGAAGAGAAAATATTGTAATAAACGGAGTTCATTATGCAGCGTTTTTCTGTATATTGAGTATGCCTTATGTATATGTGAAAAGCAAGTCATTTCTGACGAATGTGTTTACATCTCCTCCCAGGTTCTTCTGACATTATGTGTGACCTGCTTGGAGCAAAGGGGAAGGATATTTTTGTACATTGGGGATCACATTTTCGGAGATATTCTTAAGTCCAAGAAGCGTCAGGGTTGGCGGACGTTCCTGGTGATTCCCGAATTGGCTCAGGAGCTGTACGTTTGGACAGACAAGAGCTGTGAGTGTTGTCATATATCAGTAAAATCAGCCATTGGCCTGTTTCACACTGCACATAAGCAGCTCACATTTATTTGGGTGCCCATAATAACAGGTTACAACATGTTGCTGTAAGCATACTGGTAACTGCAAGTAGGTGCTGCACTCTGCAGAAAATATGGTGAATATTCTTTGTAAACCTATTCATCAATGCAATCTCTTTCAACATAGGCTTTTATAGCAGTTCATGGTGTTCCATGTAGATTTATAACCATTTGGATGTAAATGTAATCCCTTTTCACATATAAATTATATTTATTATAACAAGTTTTGTAACTAATTATAAATGGCCATTACTATAGGAAATATTACTGTTGTAATCTATAGCTTACTTTATATTCTGGATAGAGCTGCAGTTCTGTCACTGTGAAAGCACAATATGCGCCTGCTGTCAAAGTTGTGTGTTGTGAGAAAAAGCCTTCTTGTGAGAATCTCAGTAAAGAAAGTAGTGCTCACACAGAGAAAGAGAAAGAGTGAGATGAGTTGTCACACTTGAAAGGCTAAGGAAAAGAAATGTGAAACCCAATCATGACAGGGTTCTGCCCTCTCATTCACAGCTCTGTTCGAGGAACTGCAGGGTTTGGACATTTTCTTGGCAGAACTATACAAGTGAGTAAAGCTGCCTCTGTTCCTTCCTCAGCACAGGTCTGTGTGTGTGTGTGTGTATGTGTCTGTGTGTATGTGTCTGTGTCTGTGTCTGTGTGTGTGTGTGTGTGTGTGTGTGTGTGTGTGTGTGTGTACAGTGTGTGTGTGTGTGTGTACATTCATAATTTAGGAATGTTGACAGGAAGTGGACTTGACTTAATTGCAATTCTTAAAGTCACACAACCATCAATACAGATTTACTATTCAAAAAATGTCCATCATATTGTTTTTAGATGACTTAATAAAATACATGTCAGCTTCACAGTTTGAATATATTGACTATAATAAGGTGCAGCAGTAAAATGTGGTTAGTAGTTATCTAATGTTATTTCAGTTTAATAATTCATAGAATTGTCTGACTGTATAAATGCCAAATGTTTTTTTATAATGCAAGATTAATCTGAAAATAAAATACACACAATGCAGTTTAAAATAGCTAGCACAGAGATGGATAACAAATGCATAATAAACTAATAAAACAAAATATAAAAGGCATTTCCATATCGACTGTTTCGTGTTTGTATTGTGGTTTTGTCGGTTGATTATTCAAATTACACCAATTCATATTGGCGTTAATAGTGTTGACATAGAAATTCATTATTCTGAGTCAGAGTAGACTACATGAACAGCTCTTAGAATAACTTTTGAGTCATCTAGTAATTACAGCAATTATACACCATAATAATATTCAGTAAATTAAAGATTAAATTAAGAGAAATTAAGTGTCCTTCTGTCATAATGAGCAAAAACAGTTTTTAATATAAAAATAGTATAAGCTTCCATAGGAGTTTTTTTTTATATTGATTATTAATATAATCTAATGTTTCTAATTGATTATAATCTAATTGATTATAATCTAATCATATAGAAATAATCCATGTTGTGTGTGTGAGAATGTGTATGGGAAATAAGTGACAAGTTACATGTATTATTGAAATCACTTACACTTACAGCAGCTGTATTCATTTAACTCAATTTTCATGCTCCCTTTATTTGAAGTTTTTCATTGTGTTTTCTATCTCAGTTCAAATTAAATTCAAATTTAAGAATTAAATTGGAATATAAAAGGGTTTCACTTTTTGCTCCATTCTGATTGCACAAGCACGCTGACAGGATACAGACCGAGGAGAGTTCACCTGTTGATAAGCAAAGACTTTTAATTCAGTGACCTCTCCATTTATGACTCCAGCTGATGTCTGTCCCTTCTCTCTCTTCACTTCTTTTCATTTTAAATCCCATTAAATCTCACTCACATTCTTTCTTCCTTTAGGCATTTGGATAGCAGCAGCAATGAGAGGCCAGATATCAGTGCCATCCAGAGAAGAATGAAGGTACGCACACTAAATCACACACTCGCATTCGTAACATTGCAGTTATATCTGAGTTTACTAGATGTGAAATGGCTGAACTTTTATCTTAGTTTACAGTATGGACTTACAAAGTGTCACTAACTTGAAATCAATTAAAATTGTATAAATATTCTGGGTTGTTTTATTTTTATGAACAGCATATATGACATGCTCTCAGAAAATGTGTTTACTAGGGATGCACCGATGTATCGGCCGCTGATATTTATCAGTTGATTTTTTATTAATATAAAGCCATCAGCATATCAAAAATTGCATGAAAGGGGCTGATACCGATGGTTTAATAATTAACTGCATGGAGACAATGAGTTGCATGTATGTTGCATATCCAACGTTTTTTCTCTGGGCAAAATAATTAAATACTTGCCAAAACGAAATAAAATCTGAATAAAATATATTTGTCAGACGGGATAGTATGCTGACGCATCCACGAGTTCACATCACACACCTGCAGTGCTTCTGTGAATGGAGAAAACATGATGAAACTATACAGGCTATCAGTGTTGCCTGGTTTTTGAGAGCAAAACCCGTCAAATTGCAATTCAAAACAAGCCCAATCGCGATTTGAGGGGGTCACCCGTTAAAATTATAATTTCATATTATTTGGGTCGCTTCAACCCACAGACCTAAAAAACAACCCGCAGCAATAGAGTTTAAGTAACAAAATTCAGCGGGAAAACCGCGGACTTGGCAACACTGCTGGCTACATAAAAAGGAATAGGCCTATACACTAAATATATTTAACTTAATTCATTAACAGATTAACAAAACGAAAGAAAAATTGTGCTGAGTTTTGGATTGTCCTTATTGTAACGCGCTCCGAAGTTCACAGAAAGGAAACCGAGATGGCAGAAAGCAGTTTTCTTCATTTTGCAAAAGCTTTACAGTTTGAAATTATGTTTTTTTTCTATTACCAACCTGCATAGGTATGACCATTAATTACAGAGTAACAGTTGGGAAAACAATGCAGTGACCGCGATCAGCACCTCACACATACAAACAACATATTTTTGCTAACTTGACATCGCAGCCTGTTTATTAGCAAAATAAGTTAAATAATACAGTTAAAGAAACAAAAAGTTACACTGCTCAATTTAAATAGTCCGTAGTACAATCTGTGCCATTCAGTGTGACCAGTGCCTTACTGCAGATATGTCCTATGTGAAGGATGATGTTTTACATTGATAATGTGAGGAAACAAAGCCTATTGTTTACATAATATTTTAGCATCTAGATATGTCGTGAATATGGAAAGATTTGCATTCGTGTAGAATGAGAGAGGTAGGCTTCAGTTTCGTTTTACATGTATTTGTTTTGGCTTGACGTTTATATTTAGCCTTAATACAACTTAGAGGATTTGTTGTGGAGACAAGGGAATTAAAATGGGCTAATTGTGTTTGTAATTCAATTAATTTAAGTTTATTTGTATAGTGCTTTTCACAATACAAATCATTGCAAAGCAGCTTTACAAATGTAAGTTTCTACTAGGGGTGTAATCGAATGGTTGGTCATGATACGATATGATATAGATTCTCATACCCAGCGATACGATATTTGCCGATACCTCAAAAAATTATACGATATGATTTTGATTCGATACAGGACTATATTGATCGTTATATCGATATTATGGTATTATATACCTATTTTAAACAAGCATCAAACATTTTATTAACTCACAAATGCAACCAAAATATATAACATGAACATTTATCGGAAATTGTCCCATCCTGTACCTCAATTGGGACCATTCACAACCAAAAAATAGGCCTACACTTTATTTTGTATTTTAATTTTTTATAATAGTAAAGAAAATAAACAATTGGGAAAAACAATTCTGGCTGCTGCTATGGGCTCAGTGTTAAAAACTTTTCTACAGTTAATTACAAGCAATTGTAGAAAATGAATACAATAGATATAGGTCTGTGATGGTGGCAGATTTTTACCACCACGGTGGTACCGCCGGTGGCGCGGTGTTGATATAGCTTGTGTAATTCCTAGTTATGTGTTTCTGATACAAAACACAGAAACAAATAGAGACATAATTAGCATAGCTCCTGTTCCATCCAAGCAAAAATGATTTGTTCAACCCAAGCTAAAGAATAATAATGTGCATTTAATCAGATACTGCAGTACAAGATTATGAGATGCATTATGTAAATGCTCGACTAAAGAGATGTGTCTTTAATCTAGATTTAAACAGAGAGAGTGTTTCTGAACCACAAATGTTATCAGGAAGGGTGTTCCATAGTTTGGGAGCCAAATGTGAAAAAGCTCTACCTGCTTTAGTGGACTTTGCTATCCTAGGTACTACCAAGAGTCCAGAGTTGTGCAACCTTAGGGAGCGTGAAGAATTGTAGTGTGATAGAAGACTAGTTAGGTATGCAGGAGCTAAACCATTAAGAGCCTTGTAGGTAAGTAATACTATTTTGTAACTGATAAGGAATTTAATAGGTAGCCAGTTCAGAGACCGTAAAATTGGGGTAATATAATCATATTTTCTTGACCTGGTAAGGACTCTAGCCGCAGCATTTTGTACTATCTGTAGCTTGTTTATTGAAGATGCAGGACAACCACCTAGCAGTGCATTACAATAGTCCAGTCTAGAGGAATTGAATGCATGAACTAGCTTTTCTGCATCAGAAACCGGAAACATGTTCCATAGCTTGGCAATGTTTCTAAGATGGATGTTTTTGTAACATGGGAAATATGTTTTTCAAAAGACAAGTTGCTGTCTAATATAACACCATATTTTGACTGCCCGAGGAAGTAACAGTACATCCTTCTATTTGCAAATTGTGATCCAAGAGAATCGGTGTACTGTTTTTTTGGTCCAATAAGTAATATTTCCGTCTTATCTGAATTTAATAGATAAAAGATTAAATTTACATTTTAACACACTCTGTTAGATTAGATAATTTAGCTATATAGTTGAGTATCATCAGCATAACAATGGAAACTAATCCCATATTTTCTAATAATATTACCAAGGGGTAACATGTATATTGAAAATAGCAGAGGACCTAGGACAGATCCTTGTGGTACTCCATACTTTACTGGTGATAATTGAGATGACTCCCCGTTTAAATAAACAATGTGGTAGCGATCGGACAGGTAGGATCTAAACCATCTTAAAGCCTGCCCTTTAATACCTGTACTCCCATAATAAACTTGTTTGAAATATTACATTTGAAAGATTTACATTTTTCTTACAAAAACGCATGGATTTCTACAGAAGGCCTTTATTCACCCCGAAGCCGTGTATGGCACGTTTTATTACGTATGCACGCATTTTATTTCATGTCTTCTTGACTGTTGACAAGAAAACAGCATTGTAAGGCTTGGAGGGTCCTGGACAATGTTTAATATAACTCCGAGTGGATTCGTCTGAAAGAAGAAAGTTATATACACCTATGATGCTTTGATCATTTTAGTTTCTGGGTGAACAAACCCTTTAAAAGGCTAGTAGAGTCATGTTATACTGTGTATTACACATAACTTCCGTCTTCACCTGACTTCGTCTTAAAAATTAAATTAAGCAAACCTTTGCTTTCTTTCCTTAACCTCTCCCTGTCTAGCTATTACTTATTTTGAACAATGCCTGAAACTTTGTATTGCAAGCACTTCCTGTGCTTTCCTCTTTATAATTAATCGCTTATTGTATTCCTCAATTGTAAGTCGCTTTGGATAAAAGTGTCTGCTAAATGAATAAATGTAAATGTATTAAATGTTACAGGATTATTAGTGTCAACTAAAATAAAACCAACACTTTAAAAAAAGTAACACTGACATGTTGATTAAGTGATTTTCTCTGTGTCATCAGAAAGTGACTCATGACATGGACATGTGCTACGGGATGATGGGAAGTCTGTTACGCAGCGGCTCTCGGCAGACTCTGTTTGCATCTCAGGTGATGCGTTACGCTGATCTGTATGCTGCCTCATTCATCAACCTGCCTCTACTACCCCTTCAGCTACCTGTTCAGAGCCGCTCACGTGCTGGTGAGGACACGCACCCATGGATAAATAAACATGTACACCATAAACACAGGGCTGGGCTGATACAAATACCACTGGAAGTTCATAATAGCAGATACAAATTTCAATATTTCAAAATATTATAGAAACAATTCATGTAATTAAAAGGTTATTTAACCTTTAATTACATGGAAAATGTAATTTCAATGTACATGATTGTACAAAAGTACATTCAAATGTAACTTAATATACATGGAAAAAAAGGTTAGTATGTAGCCTAAATGGGTTACACTTTATGTAACGGTGTCCTTGTTAATGTGTAATTATACATTTAAGTACTGAGCAATATTAATAACTACATATAATTACTATATGGTTATGATTAGGGTTTGGTTTAGGGCTACTTGCATGTAATTATGCATAATGTATTTTGATAGTTATAGATATGGTTATAGTAAGCACATGTAACAAGGACACCTTAAATAAAGTGTTACCCGTAAATGTTATATTTCTCAGTTAATTAAAAATGGATAGATATTTTGATATTTTAATGCAATGATTTAATACAAAACATGACTAGATATATTGACAGTTTCAATGCATTGATTTTAATTAATTTAGTATTCCTGTTTATAATCACCGACCGACTGTATTTATGTTTATGTCTTTGGCATTTTGACCATGAATTATTGTTTTGTTTTCTTTTTTTGGAAATAAATTAATTCCTTTATTCAGTGAGGATGCATCAAACAGTGACAGCAAAGATTTTTACATTATTACAATCCTTTTCTGTTCTTTTGAACAGTCTGTTAATCAAAAGAAACAACTTTCCACAAGAATATTATGCAGCACAACTGTTTTCAACATTGATGGTAATAAGAAATGTTTCTTGAACATTAAATCACCATATTAGAATAATTTATGAAGGATCGTGTGACTGAAGACTGGCTGCTGAAAATTTGACTGCATCACAGGAATAAATACAATTTTTAATATATATTCACATAGGAAACTTTTTTTAAGTTGTTAGAATATTCTACAATATTATTGATTTTTCTGTATTTTGATTACATAAATGCAGCCCTGGTAAGCATAAGAGACTTCTTTAACAAACAAAAACAAAACAAAACTCACTGAACCCAAGCACTAGGTGTAATTGCAAGTGCCAAACAAAGTGCTAACAAAAGACTTGTATTGTTAAATTTTCTAAAATGAGTACCAAAATACTACCTACAGGATACACACCCAAATACACCCACATTGTTCCTGTTCACTTGGTTCTATTTAACATACCTGTTTACATGTTTGTTTCTGTCTCCACTCCTCTCTGTCCCAGATGCCCCATGAGTCCACAGTGGAGCACACTCACGTGGACACAAAGACCGAGTCTTCTCTGGCCACACGCAACCGCCACTGTGTGGACTGCAAGGACATGGACTGTAAAAGAAACCAGCTCACACACTCCATCAGCGAAATCAAACCGCCCACCTGTTCGCTCAGCTGCCGCAGGAAATCACACACTGCCACGACGAAGACGACGACGAAGAGGAGGAGGAAGAGTAGATGTTTTTGACCTATTCAAGGGTAAAGATCTGTAGGATGACGATGATAGAGTGATGAGGATATCATGTGAGGTGGATGTATGAAGTAGACTATAATTGCCAAACCAAGCTCAAAAAGCATACCACACTTCAGTTCACCCAAACTGACGGTTTCCTCCATTAAAGATAGCTAAACTAATACATAAGTAAAAAAAAAAAAATTGGGGATCTGGAATAGTTTCAGTCACTATAAAAGCACATAATTTCATGTGATAAACATCCAATGGAAACAGTGGAAGGAATACTTACTATACTGTGAACTGATGGTAAAACTCATGAGTTTACATGCATCATACAGGCAGCGTGCTGGCAAAGACTCAGAAAATCAAAGCCTGTGGAAGGGTGTTTAACACTTGCCTGTGGACAAGTGTTAAAGTCGGTTATTGGATTCTTACAGATATACGTTATAGACATATTTTACTATTGTTTTATAGTTTTTAACAGTAACTTTTCAAGTAGCCAGTCATTCACTATGATTAGCTTGGTTACTACCTCCTGCAAAGACTGTTCCTTTAAAAAAAAAAACTGTGTGTGTGTTAAAGCTGTGTATGTTGGCAAGGTGTTTGTATTGAAGTCCTGCGTGTGTTGAGAATCTGAATGAAGCACAGAAACCCGAAGCACGGTTTATTGTGACGTGCGTATGGAAGTGCAGCCAACACAAGAATCCAGTTACTTGGTAACAGCATGCAGCTGCTTTTTTTTAGAGGTTCGTTGTTAACCTCTTGGTTTTCATATTTTGAATGCAGACGTTTTGGTTAGCGCTAATGCTACAGCGTAGCAAACGATGCCTTGTGTAATAGGGCGCAAAATGAGTCCAAACACACACAGAGACATCATATCAGTACCTGCTCTAATTTTGCCAACCATGTCACATTGAACAATGACATACTGTATTTGTATACTCTTATATAAGCTAAGCAGAACAGTCTAGTTTTGTCTCAAACATTATGTGCCATTAATATCTGCCTCACATAAGAAAACTATTCAAATATACAGTAAGTGACCTTGATATGCAAAACAAATATTTATAAAACTGTGTTTTATGGCCTGAGCAGCTCAAAAATGAACTGAGGAAAATTACAATAAACAGCTGGACATTGTGAAGAGGATAGGTTTGAGATAGAAAGTGCTGTTTGCTTTGGTAAATGTTTTTATGTAAATGTATGTAGGTCCTGGATAATGTTTGAACTCTGTTGATGGTTTACTCTCATGTGGACCAAACGGTGTTGAGAAATCGTGTTCGATTTAGCTTCAAGGGTCCCATTACAGATTTTAGGTGTCTCCACAGCAAGTATGTGGAGCTTTAAAAGAAATAAACGTTATTTTTGAGTATAATGGTGGTTATCGGTTTAGAGAGGAAGCAGGTTTAGCTGTGGGAAGTGTTTCAAGTGCAGGAAACGTGTAGATTAGAATGATTAGTGTGACTTTTACATGCATTACTCAAAAATAGTATGTATGATCTGATTGAATGAAGCTACACGATCCATAGCGCAACGTGTATTACCCAAATGCATATTGTAACTGTATGTTGTTTTTTATTTTATAAGAATATAGTTTAGTTTTTTCCATGGGTCTGACTGTCAGTTTTTAAGGGGGATGACCAAGTAGGTCTAAAGTATAAAGGTTTTTTTGGTGAGGCCTAAAAATTGTTTCTAGGTTTTCAAAAGTCAGTTTCCAAGGAATCAGTTAAATATACATTTTTAAACATACAATGCATATTTTATTTCTTTTTATTTGTTTAAAAACAACTGGACATTCTAAAACGGGCAGCTCTTTCAAAATACATTTGTTCTTGGTTCTTTAGAGACCACAGTATAGAGAAAGTGTCTTTATGTCCTAAAAAAGATCCAGTAACTCTCTTTCCTCTGTTTTAATTAGTTTTAATATAAAAACTCTGTTGTGGGTGGGTGTGTGTATACATGCATAATACGGCCAGCTACCTAGACATGGATTAAAACTAGTCCTGGGCTAATACGCACTAGTGTTGGCAGTTGTCCTTTTTAGTTGTCTATGCAAGGGAAACTGGCTTAGATTATATTTCAAAGTAATATAAAAGGAAATGCATTGAGTTTAAACAGTATTCGTCCAATTTCCCAGTAGTGTATCCTATTCCTAGATGCATCTTTGAGGGGCGAAGATCTCATTCGTATAGTTATAGGTTGCATTGCATATATCTCTGTTTGAACCAGTGTTTTCATTTTTCATAGTTCTGTGTTAAATAAGCCAATAACTGACTAATATAGAGTATTTGTTCCTTTCTGTTTTTTTACCTTTTTCCTCATTTCTGATTCTTTTTTTATAGTTCGTTTAATACAAACTATATTTTTTGTGACTTTATTAGTTTTTCAGTTTAGCAAAAGGAAAAGGTGCAAAACTGTTCTGTCTATAAAAGAGATCTAGCAAAATAGACATGGCATTTATTAATCCAATGTTTTGTTGTTTGTTTAAGGCATGTGATTTAATGTCTCCGATTTCATTGTTCCCTGAATTATGATCACTTCTGATTTATAGAGTTCTAAACTTATACATATGGGAAATTGCAATGTAATGTCAAATAAAAATAGTTTTCCATAATAACTAATGGCCTCCTGTGTTGTTTACTTCTAATTACATTAGCATTTAACTCCATGTATATGGCATTGTAGGTTTTCTGTTTTATAATAAGAACGCCATGGAACATGGCATCCTATAACTAGCCTAAACCAAGACGATACGTAACGAGCACACAGGACGATACGTAACGAGCAACAGGACAATACACTGGCCCTTCAGATTGTATTTCTGATTTCCACTGTGACGTGTGGACACTTCACATCCATGTATTGCTGCATATTACAAAAGAAATATGTTGGAACATGTGAAACATTCAGACAAACCAGTTACTTGAGCAACATGAGCCGTACACTATCCTAATCAGTCCTGACAGATCAACTGAAAGCAAAAATGTTGTGATGTAACAATCACGGTAACATATTTAACGTTTAATATGCAGATAAAATAATGGACAGAATTACCAGTGTGATTTGATGACCGGAATATCCTGTTGTTAGGACACAGTGTTAAGCTTGAGCAGTTGTAGGATTTCTTTAAAAAAAATGCGAGCAGTACATTTTTATGTAAAACAACACAAAGAACAAACTGCCACAGTGAAACTGATGAATGTTTAATAACACTTTCTAGAACCGTTTTTCTCCCTAGGGTTTACATTTTAGTTACAAAGTAGCTACAATTCATTAACAAAGCAAATTAGAACAAATGTAAAAAGCCAGAACCAGTATTTAACCCCATAAGAGCATCTGTCTAGGGAAAAAAAAATAACTTTATTTTACTAAATAAAGCCCAACAATCTCATATTTTAAGTAAAATCTTTGGTATAACCAGCATCAGTTTTAAGATGTCAACCTTGTCAAGGTTTAGGCTAAATTGTTAGACCATAGTGCCAAAGCAGTGGCTGCCTGTGGTATTGACCCATGTATAATAATGTAAGTAATGCACTACTGTTGTTAATCTATTGTGGTTCAAATAAGCATTTGGACACATGAAAGCACGTCTTAAAAGCTGCCTGAATCAGATTTACCACAAAGTCTTGACATTGTAGAAACAGGGTCACGCAGCTGCCACCTATAACAACATATAGGAATAGTTATAGGAATAAGTTGTATGCTGTTTGATGATCTTGGCGGTTGGGTCAAAAAAAAGTATGGAAAGGGAGAAAATGTAAGTGGTTCATAATTAAAGGAATAGTTCACCCCAAAATAAAAATGTGCTGAAAATGTACTCACCCTCATGTCATCCAAGATTTAGACGAGTTTGTTTCTTCCTGAGAACAGGTTTGAAGAAATGTAGCTTTACATCAATTGCTCACCAATGGATCTTCTGCTGTGAATGGGTGCCGTCAGAATTAGAGTCCAAACAGCTGATAAAACATCACAATAATCTACAAGTATGTCCATATCTTGTGAAGTGCAACGTTGCGTGTTTGTAAGAAACAAATCCATGTGTTTTTACAATCCATAATATTGCTGTCTCCAGTAAAATTCATCCCACATTGTACTCACATTAAAATCCACCAAGATATTTACTTAAAGCTGTTTTTGCATATAAAGGGTACTTGACCCTGGTGCATATTTCTCTCTTGATTCAGACATGGTAAGTTTTTTTTACTGGAGAAAACAATACTATTATATTATACAAATAATATTTTGGACTCATTTTGACGGCACCCATTCACTGCAGAGGATCCATATGGAAAATGTATTTAAATCTGTTGCCATGAGAAATAAACTCATCAACATCCTTGTAGGGCCTGAAGGTAAGTACATTCTCAGGAATTTTCATTTTGAGTGTATAAATGTGTATAATTCTAAACACATATGCATAGCAGGAGCTTCCAGCATTCATATAATAAAAATGTAAGTCAACATTATATACATAAAAGGTAATACACACAAGTACAGCCATTTTAAAAACGATGGCACCTTTCTTACAGACACATGATGGGTAAAAATGTAATGTAGTAGTTGTTTTAATGATGTGGTTGGTAAAGACTTGTTTTGTTTCAGCCTGGATTCAGTTAGGAATCACACGGATGCTTATTGATTCTCCCTTGCATAAAGTCCTGACAGGTCTGTCGTTTATTTTTTATAATACTGCCTTCAGCTTTTAATGTTAAGTTATTGTGCCTTTGATAGAATTACAATTTCAAAGCAGACAAATAGGACTCGTTCAGCCTTGGAAAATAATCCAAAATATCTCAGAACAAATATACAAATGTGATAAAATACATGCATACAAATAGAACTATAATTTACAATACAGTAATCATAATAAATCATATTTTAAATAAAATGTGTTTCATTGCACTTGTTAAAAAATTAATATGATTTTTTTAAAGGCAATATAGTGATTCATTTATTTTAAAAGGTGTAAAAGGTACTATGGGATATACCAGATTTAGAACAATAAAAATGACAATTTCTGAAATATACATGTAAAAGACCCTCACCGGTACATATACAATGATGTATTTGTAACTATGTATATACACTATATTGCCAAAAGTATTGGGTCACCCCCTTCTAATGAAAGGTTTGACTACTTTAGTAATTTCCACGAGTACAAATCTTAATATTTAAGCATATAATGATATTTTAGGGAATTGTGTGCTTCTAATGTTATAGCAACAGTTTGGACAGGAGCCTTTTCTATTCTAACATGACAGTGCCTCTGTGTATAAGACAAGGATCAAAGAGAAATGATGATTCAGTCAGTGTGGAAGAAGTTGACTGGTCTGCAGAAAGCCAAGTCCTAATCCCAGCTGAACACTTCTGGTGTGACTTTAAATGCAGACCTTAAGCCAACAATTAATTACCAAACACCAATGACATATGGGTAAATATGGGTACAGTCATTTCATACACTTGAAAACTGTTGCAACAGAAGTGGAAATCCAATTTTTGAAATTGTATTTGAAATTTGAATTTCTTTGTTGCCACAGTTTGGAAGTGCCTTTTTCTCTCTTAAAGAAGGGGGTGTCCCAGTACTTTTGTCCATATAATGAATGTACAAGTCATTGGTGTTTGGTGATTCATTTTTGGCTCAAGGTCTGCATTTAAAGTCACAACAGAGGTGTTCAGCTGGGATTAAGACTTGGCTTTCTGCATACCAGTCAAGTTCTTCCACACTGACTGAATCATAATTTCTCTTTGATCCTTGTCTTATACACAGAGGCACTGTCGTGTTAGAATAGAAAAGGCTCCTGTACAAACTGTTGCTATAACATTAGAAGCACACAATTCCCTAGAATATCAATCATTATATGCTTAAACATGAAGATTTATAAGCTTGTAAATTGCTAAAATAGTCAAACCTGTTCATTAAAAGGGGGTGAACCCAGTACTTTTGGCAATATATTGTATATATATATATATAGCGCATGTGCATGATATCAGTGACACTCATAGAGGCACACACATACACATGCACAATTTACAGACTGGTGTTTGCATGTGCCGACTATTATATCCTCAGACACGCACGTATGTACAAATGCATACAAAATAAATAAATATGTGAGTAGAATGCTCTTGATTCACGGTTCATGGTTTCCTTCAAACAGTATTTGGAACAGTTTTTGATTGACTTTTGATTGACCCTATTACAGCATCTGCCTGGAGTATTTATTTTGTGTTTGTGAAGCTGGAGTGTAGCTAGAGGGGCTCATCATAGCACAAAAACGTCCATCCTCCAAACTATTTGGTCTGGGAGACATAAACGCCGTGGTTTATCTGAATGAATGGGACCGGACCGGGTCACTGGAGAATCCCATTTTGCCTTGGGTCAGCCCACACTCAGGTCCCAGAAGTAGTACTGCACTACCAGAGTGGAGTGGTTTGGGGTGGTGAGCAGCTCCAAGGTCCGTTTGCTCCACCACCCCACTGAGGGCTAGATGGCCCCCTCGCTGTGGCCTGTGTGGTTTGTCTTGTTGTGGGCCACGCAGTTCTGTGTCTGGTTGAACAGAGTGGTGGTTTCATCGGTCACTCCGTCATGGAGGTCTGTCAACATCAATTCGATTTTGGTGTACTCGCTCTCTGAGAACTGTGGCGTCTTGTCCATGCGTGATGCCACAATGGCATTTTGATACTGCTGGCGCGTTACCTGTCAATAACACACAGAAAAGGGGGTTACTAAAAACAAAATAGGTTAAAATAAATTCTCGCAATTCATTTTTTCCCTCTTTTGCAAAGTCATATAAATACTATTATGGATTTTTTAATTTGCTCTTGGGACAAATGGAAATGCAAAAATGACATTTGTTGTAGTTTCCATTCCCCACTATAGAAGTTTACCAAACTATGACGACTTGCACATTTGAGAACCTGGAAATATGAAATAGGTCCATTGGAAATTGGTTCTGTTGTCTTTTATTTTGGAATTTCAAAATGATCCACTCTTCTCTTTAACCCTCTTTTTTTTTTACTTCCCCATAATCACATAAAAACTGTTTACTGTATATCAGACAAAAATTCTAAAGGACCTTATTAAAAATAAACTACATCCTGCCTCTGTAAAGCCACTTTACCATGACTGATTATACCATGTTTCTGATCGAACTAAGCATTTAAACATCGTCTTACTAAGATATTATTTGGAGATATAGAGTGACAACTGATATTTATATCATTTTAAGCAAGTAGTATGGATGCAGCAGATGTAAATGGGAATGTGTCTCCCTTATCTACTTGTGATCCTATCAACCAAAGTGCATCTTAATACCAGGTGTAAACAGGGCCTACGGTATGTTTACATGAATAACTTTTAACATCCATGAAACCTTTCCATAGCAAAACAACGGTTCTACATAGGGGACAGATTCTTCAGATTATAAAAATGTTCTACGCACAAAGAAAAAAAAACTTTTTTTTTCACTGAAAGGTTCTTTGGGGAGCCTAAAATGGTTATTTTATGGAATCTCTGTGAAAACCAGCATTCCATTGCCATGCCAAGAGCCCATGTCTCCATCTGCCACAGACCCCTATCCAGTGCCCAAGTCCATATCTATCCCAGTGCTAACACTCAAATCCACATTTGTGACTCTGGACCACAAAACCAGTCTTAAGTGTAATTATTTTTTAAATTGAGATTGATACATCATCTGAACGCTGAATCAATACACTTTCCATTGATGCATGGTTTGTTAGAATCTGACAATATTTGGCAGAGAAACAACTATTAGAAAATCTAGAATCTGAGGTTGCAAAAAAATCTATACTGAAAAGAAATCACCTTTACAGTGGTCCAAAATGAAGTGCTTAGCAATGCATATTATAACAAAAATTAGGTTTTGATATATTTATGGTAAGAAATTTACAAATTATCTTCATGGAACATCTTTACTTCTTTACTTAATATCCTAATGATTTTTGGCATAAAATAAAAATAGATAATTTTGACCCATGGAGTGTATTTTTGGCTATTGCTACAAATAAATCCTAGCGACTTAAGACTTTTTTTGTGGTCAAATATCACATTTTTCTTTGAACTAAAGCCATTGGTTTATAACTGAGCCACAGTCCATATTCACCACTCAGCCATAGCCACAGTCTGCCATTGGACTACAGCCATTGGGCCACAGTATAGACCTGGAATCTTCAAGATCCAGGTTCCTGCAGAGTTTAGTTCCAAACTGGATTAAACACGCCTACCTGCAAATTTGATCAGCTTGTTCAGGTGTGTTTGATTAGGGTTGGAGTTAAACTCTGCAGGAAAGTGAACATTGAGGTCCAGAGTTGAGGACCCCTAGTTTAAAGTCTAAACCCCAAGCCACACAATGGGTGCCACAATGGTATCAAAAATGTGCAATTAATGGCTTGTGAAGAACTACATGATTTTGTTTTGGGTATATTTATAATGACAAGAAAATGTGCAGAAACTGCAAGTGAGCTGGCATGTTTATGTAATTCTGTTTACCTTAATATACTGTACATCTGACAAAGCTCTGACAGAATAGTCCGGCACGTATATCTGCAGGAAGGCATTAAGCTGGTGGTTACTGCTGCCCAGAGTCGGTGTGATGGCTTCAATCCGCTCGCTACGATTTAACGAGTCAGAATGGTTCAGTCCAAATGGCCGAGGGGGGGATTTGTTTTCTACACAGGAAAAAGAAAAGCATACTTTCATTAACCATGAAAAAACAAACACACAATCAGGCGTGCAGAAATGATCTTGAAAGGCAATGTAAAACATATCCCCTTGCTCATGAATATTAATTATCTTAATTGTTGTTTGACAAGCCTGATGTAGCAAGGTTCAAGTTCAAATTTCAAGGTTTTTTATTCGTCACATACTCAATTATACAGAATATAATCAGTAGTGAAATGTAAATCAGGTCAGGTCCGCTCAATGGACAGTGCAAAATATGGAACACAACACAATAGGATAAACTAGGTAAAAATAAACAAGAAAAAGAAAAGAAAAATAAAGAGTAAAATGCACAATAAAATAAAATGT
Source organism: Oxygymnocypris stewartii (assembly GCA_003573665.1). Classification (NCBI taxonomy): domain Eukaryota; kingdom Metazoa; phylum Chordata; class Actinopteri; order Cypriniformes; family Cyprinidae; genus Oxygymnocypris; species Oxygymnocypris stewartii. Next base: position 22,057 of record QVTF01009548.1, read on the forward strand.
GCAATACAGTATACTGTGGACTTAATAATAATAATATAAACATGGATGTGCAAGAGGAATGTGCAAACAGGTTGTACCGGGTATATATACATAGTAGCAATACGGATGATGGAGAATAGTGAATATCTTACAGTTTATTAAATTGAGTCATGTGATGTTTTTAGACCGAGTTCGAGTTTAGGAGCCTGATGGAAGAAGCTCCTCCTAAGTTTCTCAGTTTTTTGCCATCATGCTCCTGAAGCGCTTGCCAGATGGCAGTAGAAAGAAAAGATGGTTACCGGGGTGATTGAGTCTTTGTGGATTGTAGCAGCCCTGCTTTTGCAGCGTTTGAGGTAGATGTCCTGTAGAGAGGGAGAGTAGACCCTGAGATGCGCTCAGCTA
>QVTF01009549.1:0-22418 GCA_003573665.1 Oxygymnocypris stewartii
TTCTGCTAGTTTGCAAAAAATATAAATATTTGATGATGCTGAGCTCAAAAATATCTTTGACAAGTTTCCATTACGCACTCAAAATAAGATTGAAGAATCAAATGTCAAATGTTTCTGCTTTAATGACAAGTATTTCAATATGACATTTAACTTTCATTTGCAAAGGAGAGGGGAAAATGTGTTCAGGTACCATTTAATGTCAAAGTTTATAAATATATTTTCCAAAATTTGTTCAGATAACATAAATATCCCAAGTAACTAAAGTTATCTAAACTTAGCATTTTAAGTCATAAACACACTCTTAAAACAACACATTATTGCTTTTTTTAATCAAAGCAATCGTTTTTTACAGAGTCATGAAATTGTGATTTCTGTGGCGGATGCAGTAAAAGTGCATTTTCTTCTGTCATCATTTGATGAAATGGGCTGAGCATTGATCAAACGGTCTCAGATTCAGACAGGATCGTGTTTTTCTGCTGATTTAGAGCGAATACAAGACTTTTTCATATTTTGAAATAAAGTGTTTTTGCAATCAGCAGCTCAAAATTACTCAGAAACGAGCTTTGGGTTTAATTCAGCACATTTACACTGCAAAAAATTATTATCTTACTTAATATCCTTGTGTTGTTTTCTAATATAAATATCTAAAAGTTATTGATTCAAGATGAATTTACTGTACAAGTCAAATTATTGAAGATACTAAGTCTTGTTTTCTAAAGAAGACTATCAAAGTTTTGTTAGTTTTTGCTTAAAACAAGCACAAATATACTAATGAAGCAAGAAAAATATTGTTTAGCCTTTGAATTAAGATTATTTGTCTTACCCCATTGAAAGATATTTTTGCTTGTTTTAAGTAAAAACTAACAACATTTGTATATATATTTTTAAAGAAATATCTTATATCTTCATATATTAAAATATTATATATTAATACTAGAAAACATGTCAACAATACTAATTAAGAAAGTCGTTTTTTTGCAGTGTGCAGCAGGGTCGTGTAATAAACTGATCATATAATATGAAAGATAAGATATGAATATGAAAGATGACATATATGAGCGCGTTAAGAGCTGAAAACAGCGGGGAACCGCAGCCGAACAAACAGCAGCGTGTCTTTGAGAACATGAGTGTGTGTGATGTGTGTGTGTGATGTGTGTGTGTAATTGGTTTCATTACATTAGCATTACATAAGCCAAACAAACAGCAGCGTGTCTTTGAGAACATGAGTGTGTGATGTGTGGTGTGTGTGTGTGTGTAATTGGTTTCATTACATTAGCATTACATAAGCCAAACAAACAGCAGCGTGTCTTTGAGAACACGGCGTTCCATGTTTGTGCTGCGCGTTTCCTGTGGAGCTACTTCCTGTTTGGACAGGCCTGATGGGCATTGTGCTGTCGCTCTGCCAGCCCATATCCATTTCTCTGATCAGCCATGCTGTTTAATCACCTCATAACTCATATAGTTCTGTAAATGTATTATGACTGCGGGACTGTTTATATGAAGCACGAGCGCAGTAACTGATTGCATCCGCTGGGATTGAGTGAGTGCTGCTCTGCAAACAATTATTCTCTTATACTTAGTATTGATATCTTGTTTATAAATATCTAAACATTCTAGAATCAATTTACTGTACAAATAAAATGATTTAAGATATTAATTCTCATTTTCTAAAAATCTAAATTTTGTTAGCTTTTCCTTAAAACAAGCAAATGTCCCACTTTATATTAAGTGGACTTAACTACTATGTAATTGCATTTCAATTAATAATTTAGTACACTGTAAAAAAAAAACAGTTGAGCCAACATCAAATTTTAAGGAAACCAGCTTCAGTAGATTTTTTATTTTTGTTCAAACTTCTTGTTTTAAGTTTATACAAAAATAAGTTGAGAGAACTCAAAAATCTGCTGAAGTTGGTTGCCTTAAAAATTTTAAGTTGTCTCAACTTTTGATGTTTTTTTACAGTGTACAATGCACTTATTGTGTACATGTATGTTTTTACAATGTACTTATATTTTTTAAATACCTGCATGCAATTACATCTATAATTAATTTCTGTAATCCCATTTATAATTACACTGTTGACCCATCTCTTACACCTTAAACTTACCCACATCACCAAACCTGTCCCTAACCTCCCCGTATCCACCTCAAAGCAGCAGATACAATATGAGCACAATAAGTTCATTATACTTGTATTTTGATGTAAGTTCATAGTCGTTAAGGCCACTTAATATAAAGTGGGACCCAAGCAAAAATATCTGCCAGTGAGGCAAGAAAAATCATCTTGCTTGGATTTTGAATTAAGATAATATTTCTTACCCCACTGGTAGATATTTTTGCTTGTAAACAAAAAAAAGAAAATATTATTTTGCGGTGTGAAACAATGACTAAATGCATATTTAGAAAAACTGACTAAATGCATATTTAGAAAAACTGACTAAATGCATATTTAGAAAAACTTTGACTAAATGCATATTTAGAAAAACTGATTAAATGCATATTTAGAAAAACTGACTAAATGCATTTTAGAAAAACTGATTAAATGCATATTTAGAAAAACTATGACTAAATGCATATTTAGAAAAACTTTGACTAAATGCATATTTAGAAAAACTATGACTAAATGCATATTTAGAAAAACTTTGACAAAATGTATATTTAAAAAACTGACTAAATGCATATTTAGAAAAACTTTGACTAAATGCATATTTAGAAAAACTATGACTAAATGCATATTTAGAAAAACTTTGACTAAATGCATATTTAGAAAAACTGACTAAATGCATATTTAAAAAAACTGACTAAATGCATATTTAGAAAAAACTGACTAAATGCATATTTAGAAAAACTTTGACTAAATGCATATTTAGAAAAACTGATTAAATGCATATTTAGAAAAACTTTGACTAAATGCATATTTAGAAAAACTATGACTAAATGCATATTTAGAAAAACTATGACTAAATGCATATTTAGAAAAACTATGACTAAATGCATATTTAGAAAAACTGACTAAATGCATATTTAGAAAAACTTTGACTAAATGCATATTTAGAAAAACTGACTAAATGCATATTTAGAAAAACTTTGACTAAATGCATATTTAGAAAAACTGACTAAATGCATATTTAGAAAAAACTGACTAAATGCATATTTAGAAAAACTTTGACTAAATGCATATTTAGAAAAACTGACTAAATGCATATTTAGAAAAACTTTGACTAAATGCATATTTAGAAAAACTATGACTAAATGCATATTTAGAAAAACTATGACTAAATGCATATTTAGAAAAACTATGACTAAATGCATATTTAGAAAAACTGACTAAATGCATATTTAGAAAAACTTTGACTAAATGCATATTTAGAAAAACTGACTAAATGCATATTTAGAAAAACTTTGACTAAATGCATATTTAGAAAAACTTTGACTAAATGCATATTTAGAAAAACTGACTAAATGCATATTTAGAAAAACTTTGACTAAATGCATATTTAGAAAAACTATGACTAAATGCATATTTAGAAAAACTTTGACTAAATGCATATTTAGAAAAACTTTGACTAAATGCATATTTAGAAAAACTGACTAAATGCATATTTAGAAAAACTGACTAAATATATTTAGAAAAACTATGACTAAATGCATATTTAGAAAAACTTTGACTAAATGCATATTTAGAAAAACTATGACTAAATATATTTAGAAAAACTTTGACTAAATGCATATTTAGAAAAACTATGACTAAATGCATATTTAGAAAAACTTTGACTAAATGCATATTTAGAAAAACTGACTAAATGCATATTTAGAAAAACTTTGACTAAATGCATATTTAGAAAAACTTTGACTAAATGCATATTTAGAAAAACTATGACTAAATGCATATTTAGAAAAACTGACTAAATGCATATTTAGAAAAACTTTGACTAAATGTATATTTAGAAAAACTGACTAAATGCATATTTAGAAAAACTTTGACTAAATGCATATTTAGAAAAACTTTGACTAAATGCATATTTAGAAAAACTATGACTAAATGCATATTTAGAAAAACTTTGACTAAATGCATATTTAGAAAAACTTTGACTAAATGCATATTTAGAAAAACTGACTAAATGCATATTTAAAAAACTTTGACTAAATGCATATTTAGAAAAACTGACTAAATGCATATTTAAAAAACTGACTAAATGCATATTTAGAAAAACTGACTAAATGCATATTTAGAAAAACTTTGACTAAATGCATATTTAGAAAAACTATGACTAAATGCATATTTAGAAAAACTATGACTAAATGCATATTTAGAAAAACTGACTAAATGCATATTTAGAAAAAACTGACTAAATGCATATTTAGAAAAACTTTGACTAAATGCATATTTAGAAAAACTGACTAAATGCATATTTAGAAAAACTTTGACTAAATGCATATTTAGAAAAACTTTGACTAAATGCATATTTAGAAAAACTGACTAAATGCATATTTAGAAAAACTTTGACTAAATGCATATTTAGAAAAACTGACTAAATGCATATTTAGAAAAACTGACTAAATGCATATTTAGAAAAACTTTGACTAAATGCATATTTAGAAAAACTGACTAAATGCATATTTAGAAAAACTTTGACTAAATGCATATTTAGAAAAACTATGACTAAATGCATATTTAGAAAAACTATGACTAAATGCATATTTAGAAAAACTATGACTAAATGCATATTTAGAAAAACTGACTAAATGCATATTTAGAAAAACTTTGACTAAATGCATATTTAGAAAAACTGACTAAATGCATATTTAGAAAAACTTTGACTAAATGCATATTTAGAAAAACTTTGACTAAATGCATATTTAGAAAAACTTTGACTAAATGCATATTTAGAAAAACTTTGACTAAATGCATATTTAGAAAAACTATGACTAAATGCATATTTAGAAAAACTTTGACTAAATGCATATTTAGAAAAACTGACTAAATGCATATTTAGAAAAACTGACTAAATGCATATTTAGAAAAACTGACTAAATGCATATTTAGAAAAACTGACTAAATGCATATTTAGAAAAACTGACTAAATGCATATTTAGAAAAACTGACTAAATGCATATTTAGAAAAACTGACTAAATGCATATTTAGAAAAACTGTGACTAAATGCATATTTAGAAAAACTATGACTAAATGCATATTTAGAAAAACTGACTAAATGCATATTTAGAAAAACTGACTAAATGCATATTTAGAAAAACTGACTAAATGCATATTTAGAAAAACTGACTAAATGCATATTTAGAAAAACTGACTAAATGCATATTTAGAAAAACTGACTAAATGCATATTTAGAAAAATTATGACTAAATGCATATTTAGAAAAACTATGACTAAATGCATATTTAGAAAAACTTTGACTAAATGCATATTTAGAAAAACTATGACTAAATGCATATTTAGAAAAACTATGACTAAATGCATATTTAGAAAAACTATGACTAAATGCATATTTAGAAAAACTTTGACTAAATGCATATTTAGAAAAACTGACTAAATGCATTTTGAAAAACTTTGACTAAATGCATATTTAGAAAAACTGACTAAATGCATATTTAGAAAAACTATGACTAAATGCATATTTAGAAAAACTGACTAAATGCATATTTAGAAAAACTATGACTAAATGCATATTTAGAAAAACTATGACTAAATGCATATTTAGAAAAACTATGACTAAATGCATATTTAGAAAAACTATGACTAAATGCATATTTAGAAAAACTTTGACTAAATGCATATTTAGAAAAACTGACTAAATGCATATTTAGAAAAACTGACTAAATGCATATTTAGAAAAACTGACTAAATGCATATTTAGAAAAACTGACTAAATGCATATTTAGAAAAACTGACTAAATGCATATTTAGAAAAACTGACTAAATGCATATTTAAAAAACTGACTAAATGCATATTTAGAAAAACTATGACTAAATGCATATTTAGAAAAACTGACTAAATGCATATTTAGAAAAACTATGACTAAATGCATATTTAGAAAAACTGACTAAATGCATATTTAGAAAAACTGACTAAATGCATATTTAGAAAAACTGACTAAATGCATATTTAGAAAAACTGACTAAATGCATATTTAGAAAAACTGACTAAATGCATATTTAGAAAAATTATGACTAAATGCATATTTAGAAAAACTATGACTAAATGCATATTTAGAAAAACTTTGACTAAATGCATATTTAGAAAAACTATGACTAAATGCATATTTAGAAAAACTATGACTAAATGCATATTTAGAAAAACTATGACTAAATGCATATTTAGAAAAACTATGACTAAATGCATATTTAGAAAAACTATGACTAAATGCATATTTAGAAAAACTGACTAAATGCATATTTAGAAAAACTATGACTAAATGCATATTTAGAAAAACTATGACTAAATGCATATTTAGAAAAACTGACTAAATGCATATTTAGAAAAACTGACTAAATGCATATTTAGAAAAACTGACTAAATGCATATTTAGAAAAACTGACTAAATGCATATTTAAAAAACTGACTAAATGCATATTTAGAAAAATTATGACTAAATGCATATTTAGAAAAACTATGACTAAATGCATATTTAGAAAAACTTTGACTAAATGCATATTTAGAAAAACTATGACTAAATGCATATTTAGAAAAACTATGACTAAATGCATATTTAGAAAAACTATGACTAAATGCATATTTAGAAAAACTGACTAAATGCATATTTAGAAAAACTATGACTAAATGCATATTTAGAAAAACTATGACTAAATGCATATTTAGAAAAACTATGACTAAATGCATATTTAGAAAAACTGACTAAATGCATATTTAGAAAAACTATGACTAAATGCATATTTAGAAAAAACTATGACTAAATGCATATTTAGAAAAACTATGACTAAATGCATATTTAGAAAAACTATGACTAAAAGCATATTTGACCACTGCCTGCTATTATCCAGAAACATTAGAGTGATGTCAGAGGAAAAGTCTTTTTAGAGATGAACTATTTCCTTTTCAGGTTATCGAGCAAACTACTTTGGAATTGGTAACGCTTTATTTAGTCTACTTCAGAGATATTACAGGTTATGAATAACTTTGTTTCTACATGTGAACCAGAGGTCTTTAGAGTATTCACGAGATTATATTATAGTTTTTTAATATTTTGTAGTTGATTTTATTTTCACATTTTCTGATTTCATGCTCATTTTAGTTAAAGTTATAGTAATTTTACTGTGTGGTTTTGTCATTTTATATATATATATATATATGTCTATATAGTTTTCTATATCAGCTTTATTTCAAATGTAATTGTATTTATTTATTTTTAGTACATAATTAAACTAAATGAAAATGAGAAATGTTGCATTGGAAACTTAAATAAAATAAGTTTAAATTAGTTTTTTAATTGTATATTATTATAGTTAATGATTTTTATTCAAGTAACAAAATATTTTTGTGTGATTTCACCGAAACATAATCTAAGTCTACTAGTACTCAAGAGTTAGTTGATGTAGTTGCAAAGTTAGTTGTTAGTAAATAGTGGACCGTGGATATAAAGTGTAATTTAGGAGTTATGTATTTCATTATGACTTTAGCCTAAACTCTTAATATGGAGGAACAGTGAACAGACAGCACATGACAGAGATGTTTTATTTAGGAAAATACTTCATAAATAGATTTATACAGTAGTTCATTATACAAACATTGTGGTAATAGTTCCTTCATATAGTAGTGGGGTGTAGTGGCTGCTCATACATGACGTGTGTGTGTGTGGGTGTGTGTGTGGTGGTGTGTGTGTGGTGTGTGTGTGTGTGTGACTGCGTGTGTGTGTGTGTGTGGTGTGTGTGTGTGTGTGACTGTGTGTGTGTGTGTGTGGTGTGTGTGTGTGTGAGTGAGTGACTGTGTGTGTGTGTGTGTGTGTGTGTGTGTGTGTGTGAGTGTGTGTGTGTGACTGCGTGTGTGTGTGGTGTGTGTGGTGGGTGGTGGTGGTGTGCGTGTGTGTGTGTGTGTGTGTGGACTGTGTGTGTGTGTGTGTGTGTGTGTGTGTGTGAGTGAGTGAGATTGTGTGTGTTACTGTGTGTGTGGTGTGTGTGTGTGTGTGTGTGTGTGTGTGTGTGTTTGTGTGAGAGTGAGTGAGTGTGTGTGTGTGGTGAGAGAGCGTGTGTGTGTTTGTGTGTGGTGTGGTGTTGTGTTTGTGTGGTGTGTGTGTGGTGTGTGGTGTGTGTGACTGTGAGTGTGACTGTGTGTGTGTGGTGTGTGTGTGTGTGTGTGTGTGTTGGGTGTGGTGTGTGTGTGTGTGTGTGACTGTGTGTGTGGTGTGTGTGTGTGTGGTGTGTGTGTGTGTGTGTGTGAGTGAGACTGTGTGTGTGTGACTTCTGCAGGTTTTGTCATGTGTAACTGGAAAGCAGAAGGGGGCGTGGCCGTGACTCAGATGGACATGAGGAAGCTGCTGTCATAAGCACGTCAACAGCTCTGAAACAAACATCTATTAATATCTGCAGTGATGATGTGCGCTTCCCTCAACAGGGATTTCCTGTCTATCTTTATCCGCGCCTGATATAGACTCCAGGGTCAAACTTATTTCAGCTCTGGGCTGGAAATACACATAAAAAAAGACCTGACTGACCAAACAAACATCACAGCCGGTGTGTTTTATGTGTTCAGAGCCAGATCGCCAGTCCAGCCCAACTCAGTATCACTGAGAGGACTGGATACATAAATCATCCTGATAGGAAACTGAGCTCAACAACAGGAAAGCAACGCTCTGCTGCAGGTGTTCCAGTAAAAACACTTCCTCCGGCCGATGAAATTCCTTCGGCTAATGCACGACATGCACATATGTGACCCTGGACCACAAAACCAGTCATAAGGGTCATATTTGTTTAAGTTGAGCATTGAACATCATCAAAGCTGAATAAGTAAGCCTTGCATTGATGTGTGGTTCGTTAGAATGGGAAAATATTTGGCTGAGATACAACTATTTGAAAATCTGAGGGTGAGAAAAATCTAAATATTGAGAAAATCATCTTTAAAGTTGTCCAAATTAAGTTCTTAGCAATGCATATTACTAATCAAACATTAAGTTTTGATATTTTTACGATAGGACATGTAAAAAATATCTTCATGGAACATAATCTTAATATCCTGATGATTTTTGGTTTAAAAGAAAAGTAGATAATTTTGACCCATTCAGTGTATTGTTGGCTATTGCTACAAATATACCTGTGCTGCTTATGACTGGTTTTATGCTCCAGGGTCACATATTGAAAACACACTCCTACAATCCCATTTCTCACTCTACAACCTTCTTCAGTCAATCTTACATCTGCTCGCAACTTGATGCAGTTTTCACATTACGCATATGCATTTCACTTCCACATTCACAATCACAATCGATAAAGTGCGTGCATCAGAAAGTGTAGTGTTATTGCAAAAGATTAGCACAAAAACATGTTTGGGGGATCGTTTGTGCAGTCGTGTTCTTGCATCTGGCTGGTTTCAAATGCAAGAGCATGTCCTGCTTTGTCCACACCAGTTTATTTTGTGAATATTGTACGCATGTCTGTTTAAATATCAAATGTCACAACTGATGTGAATGCAAAGGATGGTGATCAGGATTTGACACTGAACTTGTTCCAGATCCACCCACGCATCACATACTGAAACCCAGCTGTCATGCATGCGGCTCCGCAGTCAGCTGAGAACGCTTTGGTTTCTTTTCCTTCTTTTGACTCAAGCTTTAAAGCCTCTTTTGAATCTGTGTGTTTTTGAGTGACAGAGTTTCAAGGCGACCACCGACACCAGCGTCAGTCCAAGCGCGAGCACGACGATCACGCCGATCCACAACACTTTCCCGTCCACCGACTCGCAGTGCTCCGATTGCACAGCGCTCACGCTGATCTCAACGCTCTCCGAGTCTCTTGTGAACCAGCAGGTCACAGCGGCGATATCCGGCACGTTCAGTCTGTCCTGCTGAAGCAACGTGAGGAGGTGTGGGTTTCCGCAGCAGCTCAAGGGGTTCGAGCCTACGTATAAAGTCCGGAGCGATTTCTGCAGAGCAAAAACCGTGTCGGATGCAAGCATTACCAAACTGTTATTCTGCAGGTTCAAGGACTCCACAGAAGAATCTCCGCTCCACAGAGAGATGCCCGTGAGTCGGTTCAATGACAGGTCCAAAGACTTGAGTTTACGGAAGAAGGTGAAGTCGACGGCTAGGGTTTGGAGCTGGTTTCCTCTTAGAGAAAGATGGACGAGGGTCGTCTCCAAACCTGAGAGAGAGTACGGGCCCAAGCCCATGTCGGGATTCTGAGAAAGATCCAGAATAAGCAGCGGGCTTCCGCGAAACGCGCCTGGTGGAACCGATGCAAGACTGTTCTCTGAGAGGTACAGATAGCTCAGGGTCGGTATAGAGGACAGTCGGATGCAATCGTGCATTGGACCCTTGAGAGAAGGACAGATGCTAAACAGGTTTTGCTGAAGGTGAAGACTTCGTATGTTGGGGAGCCTTGAGAAAATCCCGGCGTCTAGCGTGCTCAGAGCGTTTCCCTGAAGGTGCAAGACTTCCAATGCAGCCAGCGTGTTTTCACCGAAGGACAAGTTCTGAAAATTGTTGTAGCTGATGTCCAAGGTTTTCAACGAGTTCAGACGGCCTTCTGAATCCACACTGAAGCTCTCTAAACAGTTATTGCTGATGTTTAGGCTCTCCAGAGAAACCATGCTGCTGAAGAACGAGGACGGAATGGCTTTGAGCTGGTTGTAGCTCAAGTCCAAGTAGAGCAACCTGGGAAGGTCCTGGTGTCTTTGATTGACGCAAAGGCAAAGGGGTTTGTCGTGGTCGGTGAATAGATATCCGCTGGCCTTTAGGTTCTCCAGCTCTTCTAGCGGACCCGAGCAGTTCACGCTTTTTAAGAGGTTTCTGGACAGGTCCAGGTACATGAGTTTGTTCCTCTGGGGAAGCACGGGGAAGTAGAGGATTTTATTTTCCCTCAGGTCCAAATACAGAAGCTCGAATTCCAGATCTGAGTCAATGGTCTGGAAATTAGTCAAGCTGTTTTTGCTCAAATTTAAAGTTTTGAGCCGAACGAGGTTGAAGTCTGTAATGCATGAAATGGAGTTCACCGACAGATCGAGTTCTGAGAGCCCCGTGAGGGATTCGAAAGCACCTTCTTCGATTTCTATGATGACGTTATTGTGCAGGTCGATGCTTTTTAGAGCCTGCGATCCGTTGAATGTGTGCCTGCTTATTTTAGTAATGCTGTTCCCGTCTAAAGAGAGGTTGGTGAGGACCGGAGCGTCGCTCAGGAAATAATCGCTCATATCCGTAAACAGACCGTTTCCGGACAAATCCAGATGCCGCACGGATTTGAGCAGCCCGACGTGGGTTTTCAGAGTCGCGTGAAGGTCCAGCAAGTTTCCCGACAGGTCCAGCACCTCCAAACGGCTCGTGTCCTGGAACAGGCCCGGCTGGATGAACTGGATCTTGTTGGCGTGGAGGTTCAGATGCTGGACGGCGGAGATTGCTGGAAGCTCCCGGTCCGTGAGGTTCTGCAGGAGGTTTCGAGACAGATCGAGGAGGTGCATGGAGGCCGGCAATCGTGCCGGGACGCTTCTGAGGTCCAAACTGCTGCAGTCGACATCCTCGTGGACCTTAAACCAAAAAGAATCAGTGCTATTAGCCAACAGTATTTACCACACTGCAAAAAAATATTCTCTTAGTGTTGTTGCATAGTTTTCTAGTATAAATATAAAACAATTATTGAATCAAGATGAATTTATTGTACAAGTAAAATGACTTAAGATTAGTGGTCGCCCGCCAAGGCCGATATTTGGCATTATTCTAACATCGGCTGCTAAGTTTTTCTGTTTTCTGTATGATTACACGTGCTCTGTTTGACGGTCGGTCCGTGCGAATTTAATGCTTTAAACATTGAACTCGTGATTTTAAATTAGCCTACGCCTTCAGCATTTGCCCACTGTCATATTCATGTCATTTTCATGTTAAATGAATATTACCTTGGCTTTATTTGAACAATATGCTTCCCAATGCACACAAACTACCCAGAATACAGAGTGCTCTGTTGATTACAGAGATTACTTCCTCTTTAATTATATGTTTATAAAATATTTGTTAATTTGTGAAAACACGTTGTCATCTAAAGTATAAGTATGTTTATTTTGCAAATACATTTTTTTTTATCCATTTTCAATTGATTTCAAATTATATATGAATTTATATAATTAATTAAATTATTAATTGAAATTAATTAAATTATTAATTAAAATTAATTAAATTATTAATTAAAATTAATTATTATTAATTAATTATTAAATTTTTAAAATATTAATTATATCTGCTTTTTATCGGCCATCGGCCACCCTGCTTTCCAAGATAACGACATCGGCTGTCAAAAACCCAATATCGGTCGACCACTACTTAAGATATGTCTTGTTTTCTGTGAAAAAGATAACTTAAAACAAGCCAAAATATCAGCCAATGGAGCAAGAAAACTAATCGTGTTTAGCCTTTGAACTAAGATCATTTTTCTTACCCCATTGGCAGATATTTTTGCTCGTTTTAAGCAAAACAAGATTTAATATCGTAAATAATTTTACTTGTCAAGTAAATGCATCTTGATTCAATCATTTTTAGATATTTATACTAGAAAACAAGACAAAAATACTAAGAAAATAATTTGTGCAGAGCGCAAGTGATTATGACGCTACGCTACCAGTCAAATGTTTTTGATCAGTAAGATTTTTCTTTTAAAGAAGACTCTTCTGTTCTACAAGCCTGAATTTATTTGATCCAAAATACAGCAAAAATAGTAGCATTTTAAAAGATTTAAAATAACAGTTTTCTATTTGAATATATTTAAAATGACGTTTACTCCTGTGATTTCAAAGCTGAATTTTTTGCATCATTACTCCACTCACATGATCCTTCAGAAATCATTCCAATATTCTGCTCAAAAGTTTTTTATTATTATTAATATTATGTTGAAAACCGAACGCACTATTCAAAATAGAAAGCAGTTATTTAAAATACTAAAAATATTTCAAAATTTTTGCTGTATTTTTGATCAAATAAATGCAGACTTGGTGAGCAGAAGAAACTTCTTTAAAAATAACATGAAAAATCTTACTGTTCAAAAGCGTCTGTCTGGTATTATACACTCATGACATCACACAGCTGTTTCCTGGAAGATTTCAACACAATGGACCCCACAGCTTTTAGCGTGACATGACTTAAAGCAGCTCTCGGTTTACACTATCTGCGCTCCATCTACACTTAATTTATGCTCTCTAGATAACTGTGGCTCAGGGGTGGTGTTTCAGGATTTTCCCTCGTCTCTGGGTGACCCTTCGTTTCCGCCAGGGTTCGGAGAGAGGATGGAGACATGCTGATGTATTTCATCTTACAAAACTTCCTCTGCGTTCATTAGTTGTGTGTCACTGGTGTCCAATCACACGGGTCAGAGGAGGTTTCCGGCCCTAAACACAGTCTTCCTGAACTCACTAACCTGCTCTGATCAGCTCATCTTATCAGACTCTATGGTTTAGTCTAAGGCTCATAATTGGATGCACTGGGAGGATTTTTCTGCCTAATATGGTTCTCTAGACGCGGGTCCATTTGGTCTTTGCTAACGTAAAGTTTAAGTATGATTATATTTAATTAATCCTGAAGCATTGTATAGACCTGAGGAAACAGAGACTATTGAGTATAAAAATGAATGTGGAGCAACACGGATAATTTATGAGAAACAATTGAGTTTATATTTCAAGGCTTTTGGGCAAATCTGAGCATCTGAAAATCTAGAGAAGACGCTTTTTAGCAAAAGTCACAATTTACTCTGTTCACTGCTAAAAGAGGTCTCAGTTGTGGTTTTAATTTCCTAGATTGACCATTCAATTCAAGCAATTAATATACGAAACGAACGAGTATTTTCCATCTGATTGGAACTGAAAATGCTTGGTTTCTAAGCAAAGAATTGCACATAATCGTCAATAATTATAATAACAGTTGTGTTATAGCACTTAACAAATATTAATTCGTTTTTTCTCATTGTAAAGTTTAAGAGCGACTCTAATGCGAATGTATTTAATTGATACTGACGTTTGTTTTAGACCCTGAGGAAACAGACACGAGTGACTCAGCGGTTGTCAACGGATGATTTATGAGAAATTATTGAGTTCATATATGTAACCCTGGAGCACAAAAACAGTCATAAGTAGAACGGGTTATAGCAATAGTGAAGTCAAAATTATTTTTGACAAAAATCATTAGGACAATATGTAAAGATCATGTTCCATGAAGATATTTTGTACATTCCTACATAATATATCAAAACAAAGTTTTTAATTAGTAATATGCATTGCTAAGAACTAAGATTTTCTAATATTAGATTTTTTTTGCACCCTCAGATTACCTTTTCTAATAGTTGTATCTCAGCCAAATATTATCCTATCATAACAAACCATACATCAATGGAGCGCTTTAATAATTGACCCTTATGATCAATTTTTGTGGCCCAGGCTCACATTTTAAGACTTATTTAGCCATTTAAGCATCTGAAAATCTAGAAGAGACACATTTGAGTGCATGTCTCTATTAACTTTTTTCTTCTTTCCTATATTTAAAGACAAATTAGCTCAAGCAACTGAGGCTTGGAATCTGTTTTCAATCTTTTGACACTCAAAAAAGGACAAAAACCATCAGGAGACGGTTCATGCACTGAACAAACACAGACAGTCTGTTTGATTCAGATCAAGCTAGTCAGACCTGGAGATGCTGTAACTCACCACTTGACAGGCTAAAGGCTCTGCTGGATGTCTGTACGGCGAGACCTGGTTCACCACGAGCATCAGTATCCAGAGACAGCTTCCCATGATGCTGCAGAGACACAGAAGAGCGAGCGAATGAGGATGAATGACCTGAACATGATGTCACTCCACAAGCGCTCACGTCACAGCTTCTGTTTTTAACATTGACTCTTTCTCTATGTGTCACTCCTCTCTAGGTCTGGTTCCTGCGTTTGATATTTGACATGAACAGAAACGCCCACACGTGGCGTGCACAGCAGAAATATGAAAGGTTAATTTCCATTTCCACATCATGTGTTAAATATATAGTTTCAGCAGAAATTAACCCTCTGATCTCCAGCCATTACTCATGTGTGCCAATCAAAGGAAACCCGTAAACCGCACACTGCAAAAAATCATTCTCGTACTTAGTATTTTTGTCTTTTTTTGTAATTACATAACTCTCATTCATTTGCATTGACATGTCTTCTAACTCTCAGAGGAGACTGTTAAGGTAGGTTTGGTTAGTAGAATAAGTTGACATATACTTGCAAAGTTTCTCATACTCAGCATGTTGTGGACTTGTCAAATTAAAGCGTTAGACGTTATTAAGCAGACAGTCACTAATACTCTAATGACTGCTAGTCGACATGTGATTACAAAGTTACTTACTGTTAATAAAATGTCTAAAGTAGACGATCGAAATAAAGTGTTTTGCTTAAAACAAGCAAAAATATCTGCCAGTGGAGTAAGAATAATAATCTTAATTCAAAGGCTAAACAAGATAATTATTATTGCTTCATTGGCAGATATTTATGCTAGTTTTAATGGAAAACAAGACATAATATCTTGTCATTTACTTGTGCAATAAATGCATCTTGCTTCAAGAATGTTCAGATATTTATGCTAGGAAAACAAGACAAAGGTACTAAAGTAAGAAGTGATTTTTTTGCAGTCAATCAAAAAGCATGAGAAACATGAGAGTGTTGTGATTGCAGTGGAAGTGCAGGTGTGTCTCAGGTGTGTCACCTCAGTAGTGTGCTGCTCCGCTGCGTTCACACTCATGCTGCTCTCCTCCGTCTCGCTCGCTCTGCTACACATCCTGTGAATAATATCCTGCAAATACTCCGTTTTTTCCTTCTGTGCTCAAGCCTTGTATGGGATCGGACCTCCCTCTCTCTCTCTCCTCCCGTTCTCTCTCTCTCTGTCGCTCTGTGTGTGTGTCTCTTTCTTTTTCTTACTATTTACTTCTGCTCCTCCCTCTCTCTCTCTCTCTTCTTTCTCTCTCAATTCAATTCATTCAAGTGCTTTATTGGCTTGACAATTGTTACAATGTTTGCCAGAGCATAGTGTTTACGTTGAATCTAGAACAGATATGTATTAAAAAATAATAATGATAACTTAAGAAATGAATAAATAAACTAGAAAAATTAATTCTATGAATTCTAGAATTCTAACAAAAAAATAAAATTCTGTGTGGTGTGTGTGTGTGTGTTGTGTGTGTGTTTTTGTGCATATGAGGACACAAATGTCGTATAATGGCATGGGTATGACAGTATTACAAAGAGAAGGTGATTTATGAGGACATTGCCCCATGTCCCCATATTTCAATATGCTTATAAATCATACAGAATTAGTTTTTTTGAGAAAGTAAAAATGTAGAAAGTTTCCTGTAGGGGATAGAAAATACGGGTTGTACTCAATAAAAAACCATTACGCCTATGGAGAGTCCCTACAATTCACAAAAGTGTGAGCGTGTGTAAATATTTTTATAATAACAAGAAATAAGAAATGATTGAGACAATTTTAAAACCTAGTGGTCCCTCTCTCTCTCTGTGTGTGTGTGGTGTGTTGCGCACTCTTGCTCTGTGTGTGTGTGTGTGTGTGTCACACTCTCTCTCTCTCTGTATGTGTGTGTGTGTCGCCCGCTCTCTCTCTCTCTCTCTCTGTGTGTGTGTGTATGTGTGTGTGTCACGCTCTCTCTCTCAGTGTGTGTGTATGTGTCGCGCTCTCTCTCTCTCTCTCTCTCTCTCTCTCTCTCTCTCTCTCTCTGTGTGTGTGTGTGTGTGGTGTGTGTGTGTGTCGCTCGCTCTCTCTATTTGTGTCGCTCTCTGTGTGTGTGTGTGTGTCGCTCTCTCTCTCTCTCTGTGTGTGTGTGTGTGTGTGTGTCGCGCTCTCTATCTCTCTGTGTGTGTGTGTGTGTCACGCTCTCTCTCTCCGTGTGTATGTCGAGCTCTCTCTCTCTCTGTGTGTGTGTGTGTGTGTGTGTGTGTCACGCTCTCTCTCTCTCTGTTCCTAAATCATGTCAACCATAGTTCCTTATTTAACTTTACCTGCTATACCTGTGGCTACTCTCTTATGAAAATGAATCATGGTTTTACTGTAGAAAAAAATTGTAATCAATACGACAACAACAAAAACATGGTTACTACACGTAACCATGTTTTTGTTGTTGTAGTAGTTTTTTGTGTTTTGCATATTGATTAGCCTACCATTAGGCTACTATAACCACAGTTTTACTACAAATACCATGGTAAAACTATGGTTAGTGTAGCAAAACCATGCATGTTTAAATTTGTGTTTACCATAATTTAAGTTCATCTTCTTAAGGGCTGTAAAATCGTAATGATGCATCTTCTACAAACACTGCCAGCTTACAGAATCTGTTTTATTTCAGTTTGTCTTTCTTTTTTAACTTTAATGCTAGTGTTGCTTAAATTCAAGTAAAACAAAACCTAAAAGCGCGGGTTGGAGCGCGCGTTGGGAGCGTTGCGACATCCTTCGCTTCAGGGGTTCCCGGCTGGAAAAACGCTTTGTCTCGTCGCTTCTCGCGCGCAGCTCGTGTTCTGTCGCGTCGAAGGTGGAAAAAGCACGGTTGTGACACGAGAATCCACAAAGTCACTGTCAGCGCAGGCGTGTGTGATCAGCAGGTAAACACAACACGTATGAGCCAGGTCACGCATGATTAGTTCTCATCATGATGTAGCGTTTCTGATGACGAACGCTCTGCTGAGTAACAGCTTTCTGGTGTTCACTGTAGTTCACTCGGACCCGGCGGCGTCTGGCTCCATCTAGCGGGGGTTTCATCACATCACTGACCTCAGGACAGCCTC
Organism: Oxygymnocypris stewartii; assembly: GCA_003573665.1. Classification (NCBI taxonomy): domain Eukaryota; kingdom Metazoa; phylum Chordata; class Actinopteri; order Cypriniformes; family Cyprinidae; genus Oxygymnocypris; species Oxygymnocypris stewartii. The sequence continues at coordinate 17,976 of QVTF01009549.1, forward strand.
GGGTGACTGGATTCTGTTTCTGAAATTGTGTGGAAACACATTAAGAAATAGTACAACCAAATGAAAATATGCAGAAATTAAATGGACTATAAATTATTTGGGAAAAGTCATTCAGTGACTAGAGGAAGTGTTATTTTGGATTATAGACTCGTATTTTAGATAAAAATGTCTTAATGCTGGATTTATTTAATCTTTTGTCTTCTCCAGATGTTAACTGATGGACTGGAGTGCTGTGATGTTTTTATCAGACTCTCATTCTGACGGCACCCATTCACAACTGTGCATCCATTACTGAGACACATTTCTCCAAACCTGATGAAGAAACAAACTCATCCTAATCTGAGATGATCTGAGAGTGAGCACGTTTTCATTCATTCATTCATTCTTTCATTCATTCATTTATTCATTCATTCATTTATTTAGGGCAAACTATTCCATTAGGAAATTTAAAGTAACATTCACATAATTTTTTTTTTGTCAAAATAAGGCCAAAAATATATATTTGCTCAAATATGTTTTAAAAGTATATGTATAATAGTCAACATTTGAAGTGGATCAAAACCTTCCATCAAAGTTGTCCTGAAACCAAAATGTGTTCTTGTCTTAGGATAACTTTGATTAACTATTTTTATCCACTTCAAATATTGACTACTATATACACTCACCGGCCGCTTTATTAGGTACCTGTTCAAATGCTTGATAACACAAATTGCTAATCAGCCAATCACATGGCCGTAACTCAGTGCATTTAGGCATCTAGATGTGGTGAAGACGACTTGCTGAAGTTCAAACCGAGCATCAGATCGGGGAAGAAAGGGGATTTAAGTGACTGAACGTGGGATGGTTGCTGGTGCAGACGGCTGGTCTGAGTATTTCAGAAACTGCTGATCTACTGGGATTTTCACACACAACCATCTCTAGTGTTTACAGAGAATGGTCTGAAAAAGAGAAAATATCCAGTAAGCGGCAGTTGTGTGGACGAAAATGAATACAATTCACACAGACTCACCAAAACTGGACAATAAAAGATTGTAAAAACGTTGCCTGTTCTGATGAGTCTTGATTTCTGCTGCAACATTCAGATGTAGGGTCAGAATTTGACGTAAAGAACATGAAAGCATGGATTCATCCTGCCTTGTCTCAACGGTTCAGGCTGGTGCTGGTGGTGTAATGGTGTGTGGGGGGGGGGGGGTATTTTCTTGGCACACTTTGTACCAATTGAGCATCGTTTAAACACCACAGTCTACCTGAGTATTGCTGACCATGTCCATCCCTTTATGACTACAGTGTACCATCTTCTGATGTACTTCCAGCAGGATAATGCACCATGTCACAAAGCTCAAATCATCTCAGACTGGTTTCTTGAACATCACAATGAGTTCACTTTACTCAAATGACCTCCACAGTCTCCAGATCTCAATCCAATAGAGCACCTTTGGGATGTGGTGGAACGAGAGATTCTCATCATGGATGTGCAGACGACAAATCTGCAGCAACTGTGTGATGATATCATGACAATATGAACCAAAATCTCTGAGGAATGTTTCCAAAACCTTGTTGAATCTATGCCACGAAGAATTAAGACAGTTCTGAAGACAAAAGGGGTCCAACCCGGTCCTAGCAAGTGTACCTAATAAAGTGGCCGGTGAGTGAGAGTGACACACACACTTTCATGTGAAAGATTCTTTGAAGCATTAGAGTGACGTTTCATGATGTTAATATCCCAAGCAGCCTGAACCGATAATGAAACTAGAGATTGTATCACAATGATCTGAATGCTGATACACCTGTTTGCTTCTGCCTTTGAACAAACTCAAGGTATTTCATGCCTGCAAAACTATTCATAACAAAACTGATGTAAATTGATATTTTAATTGTATTTCCAAAATGTGAAATGACAAATATTCATATAAAATTACACTGCAGGAAAAAAAATCAGGGTTAATTAAATCAAAACCTCCAAAATTCTAAATAAACAATTACACAGAATGTGTGTTTATCACAATTCTATAATTACAAAAAGACTGGTCTGTTTTATAAAAGTCAGTATTCCCCATTTGTGTTATTAACTCTACAATAAACTCGTGACAGCAGCTTCCGGAGTTCATGGTATGTAACCGGTTTACTGTGAAGCTCTGCTAGCAAACAGGGAAGCTGATTTAATGGGAACAGGAAATGAGTTTCCACAGCAGTCAGTGACATCACTGCTTGTTTATGTGCATAAGCTCCTCCCACACAGATATAAATGTGGACAGGTGACGAGGCGGCGTTCAGCTCTTCTCTCTCATCGTAAGACTCTTCACACAGGTGAGCTCTGATACTATTATATCTACGTTCATTCAACAATCCTGAGATATCCTGTTTTGCATTTATACTAACTATTGCATTCATGCAAAGACAGCAAACATGAAATAACTGAAAACTAGTTTGTTCATAGTTTTGGATAGTTGATGTATAATGTGACCACAGAATGTTGAAGATGTTAAAGGGAACGTTTTTGTTTCATTTTTATCATTTTCAATATTTTAAATAGTCCTGCGGTGTACAAATTACTTGTTATTTTTATGTAATTAAAAGCTCATAATAAAATCAGCATGTCAATTTCACACGGTTATTATACTAAAACCATAAAACAATTTTTTTTAACTTGAAATCTGTGTTATTTTACTATCATTGAGTTGCCATTATAGTATATATGTTTTATTTTTGGTTATATATTTATGGTTATATATTATTTTGGTTATGTTTCTGGTTTTGAGTTTAATTATAGTTCGAGTTTGAATCATTTTATTGTGCTGTTGTCATTTTTATTAGATTTTGTTTCCTTGTTTGCAGTACAATGCTTTGTTGTTATTATTTTATGTATGCTTTTGTTTGTGTATTTTTGTGTGTATGTTGGGCAATTGGTGTTGTTTTATGTTTGTTAAAATAAAAGTAAAAAATATCTTTATGTGTATTATATTATTAAGCATAATAATTTTTATGTCAGCTTTAGTTTTAGTTATTTTATCACATCAAGTTAAACTAGATAAAGATTAAACTAGCTGAAATAAAATAAGATTAAAAAATGTGTTTTATGTTATTTAATTCCAGTTAAAGTTTATTTAAAGTAACAATAATGCTTTGTATGGTGTTAGTTTCTGTTAAGTACAGTAGCCCTGCTTGAAATACAATAAACATTAACTGAAACGAATCTGTACAACCTAAACTTATTTTATTTCAGCTAATTACCAAAGCAAAATTAATAAAATCTAGTAAAATAACTAAAACTAATACTGAAATTTGTATTAAAACTAACATAAAAAATGAATTATAAATTATAATTAAACTATACAATTTGCAGAAATTAAAAAACTATATAATAATAAAAAAAACTAAAGCTACAAAAAATGTCTAGCTATTAACAAAATTAGTAAATCTTAAAAATTACATTTAAAACCAAAAAGGTAAAAATAAAAACTCTGATAGTATCTTAATGACACTAAAATAACAATTTTATATAATTTGAACTATAATAACTGTGTGAAGTTGTTGAGCTATCTGAGGTTTTGAGATTAATTAAATGAATAATAATAAATGTAACAGCATCTCAGTTCGTGATACTAAAGCAGCGCTGTCGTCACTCATCTGTCCAGAATGGGCTTCGGCACGAACAGCGAGCCGATGGACGGCAGGTCAAAGGTCAGCTTCTGCTCGGGCTCGTGTCACGCCGAGCACATCCTGCAGGTGCTCAACGCTTACCGGCGCAGCGGTACCTTCACAGACGTGGTTCTGCAGGTGGACAACTGTGAGTTCCCGTGCCACCGCGCCACGCTCTGCGCCAGCAGCATCTTCTTCCGCACCATGTTCAGCAGCAAATTCCAGGAGAGCAGACAGTCTGTGGTCAAGCTGCAGGGCATCTCCAGCGCCACCATGGACAGCCTGCTGGACTTCATGTACGAGGGACGGCTGAAGCTGGACGAGGAGAACGTGGCGAGCATCTTCCGTGCTGCGGATCGGCTGGACATACCTGTGCTGACCAAATCCTGCGTGCAGTTCCTGCAGGAGCGCGTCAGCCACTCCAACTGTCTGGGGATGATGGACTTCGCCAGCCTGTATGGTATGAGCTATGCACTTACAGAATTATGATGGCAAAATCAAAAGTAATGCATTACAATATTGCGTTAAAAGTAACTAATTACATAATTTACTTTACATAAAAAGTAACTATTACGTTACGTTTGAGTTACTATTTAAATTATTGATTCATGCTTTACAGCGCGTGATTCATGCTTTACAGTGAGTGAGTCGTGCTTTACAGTGCGTGAGCACAGCGCGCGTGTCGTGCTTTACAGCGCGCGAGTCGTGCTTTACAGTGAGTGAGTCGTGCTTTACAGCGCGTGAGTACAGCGCGCGTGTCTGCTTTACAGCGCGTGATTCATGCTTTACAGTGCGTGAGTCGTG
>QVTF01009550.1:0-163884 GCA_003573665.1 Oxygymnocypris stewartii
TTTTTTTTTAAAGTAACAATAGTTACATTCCCTGGTAATTAGTTTCTTTTATAAAGATGTAACTCTGTTAATATTTGTGAGAAATAACTAGTAATGCAACTAATTACTTTTTTTAGAGTAACAATAGTTACATTCCCTGGTAATATGTTTCTTTTATAAAGATGTAACTCTGTTAATATTTGTGAGAAATAACAAGTAATGTAACTAATTACTTTTTTTAAAGTAACGTTCCCAACACTGCATACTGTACAATGAGTTATTGAATGTCTTTTATTAAAAAATGAATATGAAGAGCTTTAACAAAATCACATATTAAATCGCAATATATAAAAAAAAAAAATTGCAATTAGATTATTTTCTAAAATCGTTCAGCCCTAGTCTGTTGCCATGACGGTGACACGTCACACTTTCTCGCGCACATCCCAGAACTTTGCTTCGTTTTTCCAGTCATTGCGAAGATCACTGTTCACAGATCGTTAGGTATCTCAAGCCTGTGTTATTGATTTCTTCACACCACCTTGTTTATTCCTGCACAGCACCAAACAACGTTGCTGTCACAACCTTATATGTTTGCACTAGAGGGTGACATGGGAGTGCATATTCAAACCTCTCCCGTCCCACTCCCACAAAAAAAAATCCTGTCCTATCCCAATCCCGCGAAAAAACTGGGGAGAAATCCGGTCCCATCCCAATCCCAGAAGAATGACTCCCCTTCCCTCCCACTCCCGGTTGTGTTTTTTTTGGCTGGAATCTGTCAGATACAGTAAAGATCACAGGTTTTGACACCCATGATCTCCCTTGTAGCCAGGACCCGGTTCAACAATTTCCATCCAAGAATATACTGAACTGTGACTGTTATGTAGTGTGTATTTGTCCTTTCTTCTGTCCAAATGTCTGTTGCCACAGCATAGTCTGGGCACTAAAGGAATAGAGTATGATGTAAATGTTATTTCAACTTCACAGGATCTTATATGAACAGACATTTGACCCTATGCCTTTAATTTACAATCCCATAAAAGTAAGCTCCAAAAATGGCTAAAAAAAAACAGAGACCAACAACAGAGACCTGTTTGTTAAACAAAACAAAAAAGCAGTGTAGCCAGGCCTACCTGTTGTAGCTCCTCCATAACATGTTTCTTTACTCTCTCGTATTCGTCTTCAACGTGACGAGAAACAGTGCGTGCACTCAGTTGCACATCTTCGATCTCAATGCTGCTTCCATATTTAGCCCCGATATTAATGAGCTCTTTCGCAACTTCAATGAACCCTCGTCCCTCAACAATAGCGAACGGTCTTAGATCCTGGCAGCACATACGAGCCATCACGTCTGTGAATCTCGACTTTAGTCGCTGGCACCTTACGCTTCATAAATGAAGAAATCGCCGGTTGCCTACTAGAGCTGGCTGCTTTGCATGAGTGACGCTGAAGGCCACTCTTACCCGAGTCGGAATGGTATTTGATAATATGTCTACATGTCTTGCAGCTGGCATATGGCGTTTTCACGCCGTCTTTCTCAACTCGTTACATTTTTTTGGTTACTTCAGACCTCCCAGAAATGTCGGTGAGCACAACTGAAGTATCATTTTCCGACAGTAGTCGTTGCAGCATAGCTTTCTCATCCGACTCCATTTTGATTATGATTTTCGCGGCTACAAACAAAGTGCCTTTTTCTCTTATACCAAGTTAATGCATTACTGCCACTAACTGTCACGGGTGTGTGGAGCACGTCATTCACTTAACCAGCCACACCAAAGCAAACAGGAGGAGAGCATAAAACTAGAATTTAGTTCAAATTTAAAATATATCGTTTATTTATATAAAAGGTGTATTTGTGTATAAAGTTGGGTATCATAGTGTTATTGTGATTCCTGGTCCCGCCCACTCCCGCTGACATTTTTTCCTGTCCCGTCCCAATCACGTGAATAATAGTGATTTTGTTTCCCATCCCATGGGATTCCCGGAAAAAATGTCAGCCTCTAGTTTGCACCAGTGTCGGTTTCATCCTGGGGATTACTTTGAGTGTTAGTTGCGATAATGCTTGAGCAGTTTAGAATGGGCATTTCAGGCCACAGAAACATCATCAATAAGCTACGCAACATGTAAAAGGAAAACATAAAAGTGAAAAAAGCACTGTCCAGAAAAAGGTTGATTACAACATCAAAGAGCTAGGCTGGTTTGTGTGGTGCCAGAATACATGCTCAACCACAGTGTTGGCACTCTGTAACTCTGCCATTCCTCCTTTGGGAAGTGCACATTTCCATAGACAATGTAAAAGGTTTAAACTCTTAATTTTAATAACTCTGACTGAAGAAATAGTTTTTGTTTGGGTTTGGGAAGTGCACCCATGTGCTTCACACATTCTGATGTAGTACAAAACAAGATTGTTAACACTGGGCTATTTTTGGTCCACAAAATGTTTATTCTCTGTATTGTATTGGTTAAATTTAACAACTAAATAACTATTATGTACTCCAATGTTGTGAGTCAAAGTGGAAATTATAATTTTTCTCAGGTCTTTCTAATGACGTTTTCTTGTCTGTTCCACAGATTATAAAACCCTATTTTTTTACAAAGAAAAACAAAGGCACTTTTAAGAGCCAATCTCTCTCTGTCATTTTCATTTTCTCACTGTTTTTCTCTCTCGCTCTCTCACACACTGTTTCTCTCTATCATTCTCACACACACACCTTCATATCTGTATTGTGTCTATTGTCTGAATTGTTTGTATTTATTTGTGCAAGTTTTGATGTAAAGTTGGTCACCTATGTACAGAATGATGGGCAAATGCTAATATGTGTGTGTGTGTTGGTTTTGGTGGATTACAAGGACATTTCACCAGTTTACATACCAACATTATAAGGACATTTGGGATTATGGGGACAAAGGACATGTCCTCGTAATTCAAGCAATGTAGATTCATCTATTTGAGCCTCAGGAACAATCTCCTGCTTTTTTTGTGAATGTCCTTCTAAGTGGGTGAACCAGTTTTCTGGTGTTTTCGAGTGTGTGGCATTCTGCCTCTATCGGCAGGATCTGTTACTGCTGATTTACACACATTACGACCTAAATGGGCGGAGACTCCTCGGAAAACGCGGGCTGCCTTTTGATTGGCTAATCACGCTCATGCGCTGTGGAGGCGGGGTCTTTCCGGAAGCACGCAATCTAAAAATGGAGGAGTGATACAGCAACGGCCATTTAGGTAAGTAAATAAAGTATAAAGATTTATATATTAATTCATACAAATTAGTCTTGTCTATATGGCTTATTTTCTGTGGATTGCATTCTTCTGGCAGTCGCTAAAAGATATATTCACGCAGTCATAATCCGTATATGCGATATAGGAAGCTCGAAGATAGGCCGCGATTGAATAATACATGTAACAGTTAACGTTATGTAACGAATTAACGTTGCTTATGACAGATTAGCAATATTAAACGTATGTCGGAAGTTTTGGAAGAACTGTCAGACACAAATACACTAAATGCCTTGAATTCGCGTTGTGACAGAGAGCAATAATCATATTGTTTAACTTACTGAAATGGCTTCATTGGTAAAAAAAAAAAAAAAAGACGGTAAAGAGAATGATGTATGATATCAATTTAGATAATCAATGCGTTTGAAAAGCTAATATGCTAATAATAGACATAACACAGGCCATGCACGCGATTCATATGCATTCACAAGGGCAAAATGAACATTTATATGACATAAATTAATATAATCTGCATTTAACACGTTCTGCATTTTGCAAATATTTAATTTGTCATCTTTAGATTAAATGGCCACGGAGTTATTATGATAATGCTAATTTTCCCTGAGAGAAGCTTTGGGGAATATATTTTATAGCTATACTTTAATATGGATTATATGTTAATTATTAAATTATTATTATTATTATTAGTACTTATTTATTTATACTTAATTTGTACTTCTTTACTTGATGTCAATTAACTGTAACAGAGGTCAGCTCAGACAGTTTTTAAGAGTATAGTAATTTAGAATTAATAATGCCATAATATTATATTGACTGTTACAATGCAGATGAGACTGTCCAATTTACAGTAACATATTAAGATAGTTAAATGTTTTAAGGTCTGAATAGCAGAATAAAACTAAAATGACTAAAAGCATCTCTTCTTGATCTTCTGCATAATTAACACATCCTTATTGATTTAAAAAAATAATGAAATATAAAATTAGAGGTACAGATGTAATGCAACATTTATCTAAACCATCATGTAATGAATTGTGCTGACTTTATCTCATGTCAACCTCACTGTACAATACAGCTTTTCATAGAGGTGTTCAGATGCTGTTTACGTAAAATGATTATGTACACAGTGCTTTGTTTTCCCAGAGTGTGTTTTAAGTGAACTGCACTAAAATCCTGGAGTAAACTGTACTACCTCCTGAGGTAGTCCGAGTGTGTTTGGACTTTTGGGCTTTCTTGTAAAATTCAACTGAGTTGATATCATACACCCTGAATAGAAGCGATTCTGTGTATACTGTATGGATGTTGCAGCATATTACAGATGCATATATTTGGAAATGTTCTGTGTTTTTAAAGTACCATATGTTCATTTCTGCAGATAGATAAAATGGAGAACGGTTCAAGGCTTCACAGGCTTAAACCTGTATGTGATGCAGAGAGACACATACAATCAAGAACTGTCCTTGAGCAGCAGTTCATTAACAAGTTCAAAGGTACGGTACTCCTGCACTGACTGCCTTGTACTGTTTTGTAATGTCTCATAATCATGTACTTGTCATCATCACTGTAGGCTGGTCCCTGGACTGTTCAATCTCAATGGTGTGATTCAAAAGTTATGTAGATGACATTATAAACTACTATATTCAAATCTGCTTTCCTGCCTTTGACTGGCACTCAGCCAAAGACAGTCTTGCACAAAACTTGTCATAAATATTAACTGTTCTATGCTTTCAACAACATAATGTTTATGTTTCAGACATTTAAATAACCATATATAGTAACAAAAAATATTTATACACACGGATGCCTGTGGAAACGCCAGTAATAATCAAAATAAACCTCAAACATAATTTGATTATACATTTTATTCATGGCAAACATGCAATGTGTAGTTAACCATAAAGTTGACTTATTCTTCTCTCAGTTCACCAGCCTGTCACAGAAACAGAGGAATCTATGTGTAAATCTGACAAACTCCTGACTCCCTGACTGTGTTAGAGCTTAAACAACCGTGGCAGCATCTCTATGATTATCATCTCTATGATGATTTTAGATGTAGTAGAAACACAAGATTGAATTGTAACTCACACATTCTCAAAAAAAAATTTGTTGCAAATGCGACTATTTTGGTCGCAGTCTAGAGCCCTGTGTTACTTTTATCGCACTAGCGATTAATAAATAAAATGGCATGCTGCTTGCAGACGAACATTGTAGCCATATCTACTTCTCTCTGTTTATGGATGTGGAGAATCACACAGGTACCAACAAATTGAAAATAGACCCACTATAGACTCACCGTACTGATTCAGTACAAACAATGAAGACAAAAAAAAAGTTAGTTACACCATATGTGAACCTGAAAACACACTACATTGCAAGGACAGAATGGTTTGCCAGGACACTGTATTGAAATCATAGTCATTGTAGTTACACCATACGTGAACCTGAAAACACACTACATTGCAAGGACAGAATGGTTTGCCAGGACACTGTAGTGTGTTAATGATTAGTGAATAGTAGACATATAACTGTCATAAAGTCCTGCTAAACCACTCTGTCCTTTCAATACAGTCACAGTGTGTTGTCAGTGACATCAATAAGGTTTGGTCATTGTAGCTTTGCATGGTTAAATTCTGTACCAGAAAAGGCAGAACCAGATGTCAGGCGTAAAACAACACTTTAATGCAGTACCTCATATTTTAACTGATGTTATAAAGGTTAGTGCTGGGTGGTTTAACCAACAATCTGTGTCACAGTGTTTTCTAAGATTCTGCTGCTTTCACAGCATATCACAGGATTATTTTCCTTATTTAGCTTGAGCAAATATTCTACACCAGTATTTACGTACATGTATTCTCTCTTTTACAGATGAAGGCAGATGCCGTTACTGAAATGTCAAGACTCTTACCAGAAGTTCAGAACAGGTATTGTGTCATTTTCAATGAGTGTGCTTACTTTATATATGCCAAATAGAAAATTTGACATAGAGACTTGTGGTAGAGTTACACGCTGTTAATCAGAAAACACACTACATTGCAAGGACAGAATGGTTTGCCAGGACACTGTATTGAAACCATAGTCATTGTAGTTATACCATATGTGAATCTGAAAACACCCTGCATTGCAAGGACAGAATGGTTTGCCAGGACATTGTAGTGTGTTAATGATTAGTGAATAGTAGACCTATACCTGTCATAAAGTCTTGTTAAACCACTCTGTCCTTTCAATACAGTGTGTTGTCAGCAGAGCTCCAGACTAACATTTGAGAGCAGAAGCACCAGCGCCACTAATTCTACAGATGGTGGCGCAAGGAGCAGATTTGGTATAGCTGGGGGATGGTGTGTGGGAGTATAAAAAACAAAATGATTTAATCATAAAATTACTATTGCTTTGCATTAATAAGTGCAGTTACTAATAATACTATATGTTCATTTCTTTTTTATACACATTTGACAGTAAAACACTAAGCTTGAGTTGGGAAGCATACAACATTTACTTTTATTAACAATAGTAACATGCTTAATCTAATTTTTACATAGAAAATGTATATATTCTACTCTTATTAAATGCACCATTATTCTTCTATAATGTTAAATGGAACTCACCAACATAAGTGATTGTGTCATTTAGTCGCAAATTGAAAAAAAAGGTTTGTTTTTCAAGGCGCTTTGTGACTTTTCTTCATACACAAAAAAGTGTAAAAATCTGATTACTGGATGTTTTGATATTTTATAATAATGATTTTATAATTTCAAAATACAAAGCAAAAAAGTAGAAATTAATGTCTATTAAGCCAATAAGTGCTCCTCTGCTCCTATCAACTGGTTATAATGGTGACTTAATGTATTTTTTTTTATTTTACGTAAGTGTTTGTTTACCACAAAGTATATTTTTGGTCATCCCATTAAAATAGCATTCAAACTGGATCACTTTAGAGCTTTAAACCACTGAAAATAGTTGTGTGAAACGCTTGAAAGTCATTGGAAATTTCTCTCTCAAAAGGTTGTACAGACCCTGAAATGAACAATGTAATAACATTGGATTATTTCTGCCACAACACCATTGTCAGTTAGTGTTACTGCTGATGTACATCAGCGCTGTTTATTAGGGATGTGCATCTCCATAACTGAGGCCGATCCGATACACATCTCGATGCATAGCCAACGATACGATACATATGAAGCAGCTAGCGATGCGATACGATTCACCCCTATTACGATTCCATTCAACACAATGCAATTCGATGTAATGGAAAAAATATGATTTCTATTATTTCTTTGGTTCAGACAGACAGCAAATCATAAATTAACTTATGTCTTCTGACTTCTAACGCCTCGAGGCCTGTTTCATAAAACAAGTTTACCAAATAGGCTAGGATAATTTCAGTTAGTCTGACTCACAGCCAAATGATTTGGTTCCATGAAGCAAATTGAACAAAGATCAACCTCAGACAGTGTGGCTACTTATGCTGGAAAGCTAACCTGGTTCAGGCTAACCTGAGCTCCTCTAACACTGACCAATAGGAATGCAATTATATTACCACTGACTCCCTCACATACTATCATAGCCATGTAGCTTTTCTCTCTGGTTTTATAACAGCTGTACCTTTTATAGTTAGAACAGATAGCATTAGAACATTACGATCTAACAATGCTCTTTAACAATCACTAAACTAAAAGTTAAAATCACTAAATTAAAACTACATTTGAACTGCTATAAGAAACACACATTAACTCATCTGAGCTTAGTAATTAGGACTGTATTAGCTTACATTTTATTTACCAATTACAATAGTCCCTTTACAGTTACTGCTATCATAAAATGCATATTTGACTCCTAATTATTGAGCTCTGTCTGATTAGCTTGTCCACTCCTGATAGCAAAATGGATATATTTGCATGACTTTCTAACATTTACAGATGAAAAATATACTCGTGACATGTCAGTTATACATTGAGGAAAACAAAATGTCTCAAATGCATTAAACAGCACAGATATATTCACTGTTTGTCACGGTGGATCGATTTGATCCACGATTGACATTTAGGGCTGCTTAAGAATAAGCGTACACAAATTAGGTAGATTGTGTGAACTTACATTGTCATTTATAAATGCTTTAGCCCCGATTGATTTGTTAGTTTATTTCAAGTCAGGTTTTGGACTTTAATCCCTGCTTTTCCTCGGGTATCCGCAGTGTTGTGATTTGTCATATTCACACGCAGCGGTGATAAGAGAATGCGCTTGAGAAACAGTTTCTCGAGGAGAAATCAATCTACATTTATAATATTGGTCACAGATTATTGGTCACTTTCTAAACAATACAAGTGTAGCGTATCCACTAGTAATGAAATATAAATCGTTTTTTACAGATGCAAATATGTTAGAAACGATGCATCGTGATACAAATGCCAACTTGAATCCGATGCACACTTTTTAAACTGATACATCGCGTCGTTAACTTTTTTTGCCGGTGCACCGAGCGAATCAGGGAATCTTCCCATCCCTACTGTTTATGACACAAAATGCTGGGCCGAATTTGAATGATTCTCACTGGATCTCACAGCGCTGTGCTGCCACAGTGTCACGTAATCAGCTTTGGTTCCCGAGTAAAGCTGTTCTGAGCTTGCTCAGTGACATCAATTGATAGTTTTCATTTGACGTCACACCATTATAGGAACGCCCACCTGGAGGGCAAAACGAAGCTTTGCTCCACTGACCGCCAGTTACTTTTACACAGATTGCATCAAGTAATAATGTAGTAAAACATTCAGTAAACACTTTATTGATGATGTATATTTTGTACAGGCTACCAGATGAAGCCAGAATATAAACGCAACATGCAAAGTTTCAGGTTAAATGGCTTCCCATAGAAAACCATTAGAAGGAAAACACTGAACCGTTAAGCGGATTGCGTCATAAACTATGCATCATTAATATGGTGACTACTGAATTTGATCTTTTAATATTACTGTTTTAAATTTATTACGACACTTTAAGTGTTTTTACAATGTTTTGTTGCACTATTTTTGATTGAAATATTGCTGCGGGGGCTTAATATGGATTGCAAATGGCCAAAACTTGCATTTCATTCAGAAATACCTTTGTTTTGTGCTTTTGAGAGGTGATCAAAATATTTGCGGCTGGGAAACAGATTAAAAATTGACACGCTTGTCCTGCAGTTCTATGAATGTTTTGCCCTCCAATTCTTTGAGCCGGTCACATGACTGAAAGCTATCAATAAGGGTTGGTCATTATAGCTTTGCATGGTTAAATTCTGTACCAGAAAAGGCAAAACCAGATGTCAGGCATAACAACACTTTTTAAATGGCTTTTTAATACAGTACTTCATATTTTAACTGATGTTATAAAGGTTAGTGCTGGGTGGTATAATCAAAAATCTGTGTCACAGTGCTTTCACAGCATATCACAGTATTTTTTCCTTATTGAGCAAATATTTTACACCAGTATTTACATACAGTCATGGCCAAAAATATTGGCACCCTTGGTAAATCTGATCAAAGAAGGCTGTGAAAATTAATCTGCATAATCCTTTTGATATTTAAAAAAAAAAAATCACAAAAATCTAACCTTTCATTGGATAATAAAAAAAATGGGGGAAATATCATTATGAAATAAATATTTTTCTCAAATACACATTGGCCACAATTAACGGCACCCTTTTATTCAATACTTTTTGAAACCTCTATTTGCCAGTTTAACACAGCTCTACATTTTCTCCCATAATGCCTGATGAGGTTAGAGAACACCTGACAAGACATCAGAGACCATTCCTTCATCCAGATCCTTTAGATTCCCAGCTCCATGTTGGTGCTTCATCTCTTCACTACAGGGTTCAGGTCAGAGGACTGGAATGGCCATAGCAGAAGCTTGGTTTTGTGACCAGTTTGTATTATTGTCCGGTAGGAAGATCCAAACATGGCCTATTGTAAGATTTCTAACAGAGTCATTCACTTGTTGATTTTTTATCTGTAGGTATTTGATATAATCCATGATTCCATGCGTCTAAATAAGATGTCCATCTCCAACATAAATATAGGCCCACAACATAAAAATACAGCAGTATATTTAATTGTACATATGGGGTATGTTTTATCCCTGTGTTCACCAAATCCATCTTGAGTGTTTGCTGCTAAAAAGCAATTTTTTTTGTTTCATCTGACCATAGAAGCCAGTCCCATTTGAAGTTCCAGTCGTGTCTGATAACTGAATATGCTTGTTTTTGGATGAGCTAGGATAATTTTTCTTGAAACCCTCCCAAACATGTAGTGATGTAGGTGATGTTTGACCATTTTTTAAGGTTTTCTGACCTAGAGACTTAACTATTCAGCTGTGGTCCTTGGGGTCACTCAAACTCTACTTCTCACGGTGCATTAGGACGATATAGACACACGTCTTCTTCCAGGCAGTTTCATAACATTTTATGTTGACTAGAAATTCTTAATTATAGTCCTGATGGTGGAAATGGGAATTTTCACTGCTTTAGCTATTTTCTTAAAGCCACTTCACTAATTTGTGAAGCTAAATTATATTTTGCTGCACTTCAGAAATATATTCTTTAGTTTTTCTCATTGTTATGGATGATTAAAGCCCCGTTCACACTAAAAGTGACACATTCCCATTCATTTAAATTGAGAGCTGGCGATTTCCGGTGACACGAGGGACAGCGAGCGATAGCGACTGTTGGCGACCGGATGGGGCGTGTCCAGCGACACGACAAAGTTCAGAATCCTTCAACTTTATGCAAATGAAGAGCGACATTCTGGAGCAACCGCCAATACGAAAGAAGGTTGAGCTTACGTGATCGTTCTCCTCTCAGCGGTAGATAAACATACTCAATGGAAAAAAAGTAGGCTCTGTTTCTCATAAAAAAAAATTTGTATGTACTTAATTCATATTTATATTTTTAGTATTTTGCCTCCAAAATGTTTGTATGTAGTGGTAAGAAACCTAATTTGCTGTCAAGGCAACCAGTAGCGAGAACACTCACTAGCGTCCTCATCACCAGGTAGTGTGAACGCACTCTTTAGCTGGTAGTGTTTTCCCTCCTATTTATATTTATGTGAAACCGGAAGCCATAGCTGGATAATTTCATGTTCATAATCATCCTGGACTAGAGGTCTGCTACCCGACCCGAAGCCGCGGGTCCCGAAATACTTTCGGGTTTCGGGTCGGGTTTCGGGTTAATGTTTAATGGATAGCTTCGGGCTCGGGTCGGGTTCGGGTTTGTAGCTAAACCAAAACTAGGCTTCGCTGCTTTCATAGACGCACGCACACACATATCAGAGATCGCGCACAAACAGCACGGAAACTTTTATTAGTAAAATAGCTTCGACAGGCTACTGACTCGCAAGTCACAACATTATATTTATCTGCAATGAGGCGGCAAAATCGCGGTTTTTGAAGTAACTAAGCCTCATTGCTTATAGAGAGACATGAGCAGAAGCAGGTTCACATGCACGCGCAACTTTCCTCGGTCTCACGCTCGCTCGCTCGGTCTCTCTCTCTCTCGCTCGCTCGGTCTCTCTCTCTCTCTCTCTCTCTCTCTCTCTCTCTCTCTCGCTCGCTCGGTCTCTCTCTCTCTCTCTCTCTCTCTCTTTCTCTCTCAAATAAATGAATAATTCATTCAAATAAATACAATCTTATTTAAGATCTTATGTCTGATTTAAAGTAGACAGAATGCTAACGAGCCTTAACTGACAAAAAATGACCATAATTTGCACGGTCATCATCTTCTTGTCCATACAAAATTCATAAACTCGGCAGAATGTATGCGACCGCTGCACCTGATGTTCACAAACTTTCATAACTGGTAAATGTTTGTGAAATGGCAGAGCCTTGATTAATCCGTCTCTTTGCATGCAATCGTGAAATGCAAACTTTTCCCATTTTTTTTAGTTGGCTATTCGTTGGGGGGGGGGGATTTCGGGTCGGGTTCGGGCTCTAAATTTAACTGTGCCGCTCGGGTCGGGTTGGGTCGGGTCAGACGATCTCGGGTACGGGCCGGGTTCGGGCTTCAGTTTTGAGCTCGTGCAGACCTCTATCCTGGACTGCTCAAAATTGTGAATATAAATGGGAATATACTATATTTTACTCAGAAGAATTTCTAGCGATGCCAATAATTGTGTCCAACGTGTTGTAATGATAACATATAATATATATATTGTTATAAGGGAAACAGGTCAATTTAGCTCAAAGGGAATCATTAATGATTTTATAGGGAATTTGAACAGACTCAATGTTTCACGGCGATTCACCGAACAAGCCGTATAACAAACTCTGCACTGGATATTAAAATCCCAAAATATAGTGAAAACACTATTAAATAGCACAGTAACAAAATCGACAGATTAAGGCATTAACTTATGAGCACAAAACACAAGATATTTCTCTTTTCAATATAAACAAGACTTTATTTATATAACTCTAAGACATGTAAACTAATCTAAACAAGCATTCACACATTCACGCGTTGCAGAAAGAGAGAAAGTGAGGAAAGGATTAGATTAAGAGAATGAGAATTTGATATCCCACGTTTACAGCAATATGTGCAATTGCATACACCTGAACAACCATCAATCACTTATTTAACACTCGCATTGACTTTTTCAATGAGGCTAAAATCTATATTAAATTGACACCAGCTCAGCAAGAATCTGAAGTTTGTACTTGCAGCTTTTGTGTTTAAGGATTCCCTTTTGTCCGTTTTGCAGGAAAGGGTTTCTCCGAAGTCGTTGATTGGCTTAGAGTTCAGGAGTCGTTGAAGTGGGCGTTGGCTGGTTTTGCAGAGTCTTGGGCTTGTTGTCGTTGGTAAACGTAACTTAGCACACGAACTCAACGGAAAGAAAATAAACTAAAGTAAATGAATAAAAGGATGTAAGGAGGCTAGGTGGCTTTTCTTCTCATCATGGTAGCAACTGGCTTGTGGTCCAGAGCACATGGCTGGAGAGAGAGTCAGTAGATGGCATTCTCGAGAGAGCGCATTTTTTTAGAGCAGTTAGAGGAAAGTGAAGAATTCAAGAGAGTGAAGAATTCAAGAGCGGATTCAAGAAGTGTGTCCTGGGTATTTAAACTCTGCTCTTAGAGGGACCTCCCAATGGTTGTCTTGACCAATTAGGTCCTATGCTGGGCTCTGGCTGCTTTGTTGCTCCACCCCATCAATAAATTAACATGTCATGGCCAGTCACATTGCCCGAATTTTACATTCTCTTGCAAAGTATCCTTTTGGATGTGGTTTCTATAACCAGAATATGATACATTTGACAGAGAATCTATTTGAAGAAATGTTTAAAGCTAAAAGTATCGAACTCATACATACCAAACATGACATTAACCCTACAGGCTTAAGCTAGTCAATACTAATTAAAAGCACGACAAACACAATGATTAAAAAGGATAGTCAAATTTGTGGGTCACATACATACTATGCAGTTATGCATAGAGATTATTAGTTTCATTAACAATGAGAATGAATGTCTTTTAAGATGATTCCACAGTCTTCGTGACCCAAAGAATTTCAGTCGGCTCCTTTGTCTTGTTGGTGTGGTCGGGGGAAGAAGGTCACTCTGTAGAAAGTCTGTAGCTGTGATTTCTATCAGAATGGTCACATGTAATGGTCACATGTTGCATCTCTTTGACCATTAATATTTATTACTCAAATATATTACCAAATTCCTGCATTGGAATTATCATTAAGTGTTCCTTTGGTCTTAAATGTTGCAGGCTGCATTCAGGCGGGCTGGGCTAGGGGCCTGATTTATGACTTCCTGCTGTTGTCCTGTGGAATCCGGCTCCTCATGTTTCAACCATGTTTGGATCGAATCTTGATTTGTCTGATTTGGTCCTTGATATACTACACACCCCCCTTCGTTCGGCGAGGTGTTTAGATGAAGACATCGTCGAGCGCTGGAAAAACAAGGGCAGAAGCAGCAGACAAAACACAGCAAACAACAAGACAACACCTCCATGACAATTACTGTACTGGTGCCGGGCATTAGGTTATCCGGGTTATTCAATTTTGGAAATTATTGTTCTAATTCTTCGATCAAATTTTGCGATTAGATTTGTGTGTTTCTTCTATGTTGTCTTAACTTAAGAATGTTCACATTTAGTTTCTAATGAAATAATTTGTGGTAAAATGAATCGACCTATCGTGCAAGGAGCTCTCTGGCTTTCCTTCAGTCTAGAGTGGCTTGCGGATATTAGGTGTGGCGAGTCAATCCTAATATCAGACCTTTGACCCTTGCAGGGTGTCTAGGTATTTCACCTACTAAAGAAAGAGGGGAAGGAAAAGGATAGGTAAAAGAAGAACAAAACAAAACAAAGCTGCTGTGGGTTTTCCTAGCATGATTTGCAACTACTGTTGAGCTAGGATGTCATGTGCAGCTAGGGGGCCATGCACCTTAACTTCGTGTCAGGTGTTCTAACTCTTGTGAGGATAGCTATATGTTTCTTCATGGTGGTGTATGTAACTGTGTTGCGCTAAATTTGGATATTCTACTTGTGGGAAGAATATGTTTGTTGAATGTGTTATCAGTAGATGTGGCTACCTCTGGGTGTAGGTAATGTTGTGTGTGTTAATGGTGTAGTGTATGTGTGGTCAGATCTGTTCCAGTCTGTGTTGTCTCCCCCCTTTTCAGGTATGTTACTGAAGACTGGCTCTCTTCATCCTTGGCTTGGATGTGGGCACGTCCATGATCTAATGGGGGTCAGTCCAGGAAGGCAGGAAGTTCTTTAGCAGACAGTCGGAGGTAGTTTGGCATGGCTGTGTGAAGCTGGGATGCAAACTTTGTCTCCTTTGTTGCATTCCTCTTGTGCTACCTTCTGGATGTGGCAGACTTTCTGACCTTCTGTGCTTTGGTGGTTGCTGTTGCACAGACAGGAATGTGGTTCCTGGAGTTGGAGTTCATTTAGCAGTTTGCTAGTGAGTGAGGGGTGAGTGAGGTGATGTTCTCTGGTACCTCAGTTTTCATCAACGGTTGGCCATGAGAGACTTGCTCGTCCTGTGTAGTTGTTGAACAGGTGCTTGTCATCTCGAATATGGTGGTGTACCATGCGATCGTCGGCCTTCCGTTCTGTCGCTGGTCACAGCGAGCATGACTCAATTTCGTAGTCATCCGTGTTCAGCTTATCTTGAAGGAACTCGTTCAGTTGGCTCATGACTTGTTCCATGTCTTCTGACGGTAAGCTGTATGGTTCTGGAGCATACTCAGCACTGTGCATGTCTGAGTAATGCTGAGGTGGGTTTCGTTGTCGCTTAACCCTACGAGATGCTCTTGGATGAGTCAGGCGATTACCTTTGGATGTCTGGTTAGGTTTCCAGTTGTTGCTATCTTTTGCGTTTCTTGAGAAGCGTGGCTGGTCCCATGGATTTTTCCAGAAGTTGGGCTGATAGCTTTCGTGGACATGGGGATCACGTTCTCTGTGCTCTTGATGGAGGACTCTGGTATTGTGATGCATCTGGGTGTCGTCCAGTGCAAGGCTTGAGTCTTTGTTGACAGAGTTCAAGAGTGTGGATGTTTTGTTACCTTTCTTTGAGGCCATCTTCTGCTTGTTGTAGGCCTTCTGTGTTAGGTCACGCAACTGTTGGATGGTCATGGAGCGTGGACAGGCCATGACGCCTAGATGGTGGCTGACTCCAGGGTGCAGATTTCTTAGGAAGAGGCTTTTGAAGTTCACATCCTCTTCAAGGGCAGGTTCGTTGTGTGCACCAAAGTAGGCTTGTCGGAGTCGGTTGTAGTAAGCTTGTGGAGCCTCTTGTCGACCTTGTTTGGTTTCTAAGGCAGTTAACAGTCCATGTTCGGAGTCAGGGTCGGTAAACTCTTTAATCAGGACCTCACGAAGTAGCTGGTAGTCTGACTTCGTTCGACTGGGCTGTCGATCTAGGAAGTTTCGTACCTCGGAACTGGACGTGGCTCTAAGGAGGTATAACCTGTCTCTGTCAGTCACATGAGGTCTCATTTCTAGATAGAAGTCGATATCTTGAAGGTAGGCCTGGATGGTGTGGCCCCCTGTGGAGTTCGGGTTGAACTTGCTGATCCTTTTAGACAGCTTGTCGAGGTCTTTGATGGTCATCCCAGGTGCAGCTCCATGGTCTGCTTGGATGGGAGGTTTTCTTTCGTTGACAGGAAAGAGTTCTGTGGCGAAGGCAGGTGAGGTTTTGGGTTGTGGCCCTTCGCTTCTTTCGCTGTATACGAGTTCTTGGACATGGGACTCTGCTCTGCTCAGCAGTGGTGAGGCTGAGTGTTGTTTCTCTCGCTTTGGCTCTTGCTTCTGCTCATAAGCATGTTTGAGTTCTCTTCTGACCATGTAGAGCTGATCGTTGGTATCGTCTAGTTGTTGGGTCAGATTGTCCATTTCAATTCTGTATTTTTCAAGGTGGTCTTTCAGGGCACTTATTTCAGCATTCTTGTTGCTGATGTCATGCTTGGCTTTCTCTAGTAGCTGGTTGGCGTACTGAAGTCTGTTTACCAGGTCTTTCTGGGCAGCCTTTGCATGTTGTTGATCAAGTTGAGCTGCTGTCAGGGCTGCTTGGAGCTCCTTAACTTGTTCCGTTGTTTCCTGCTCCCTCTCGTTGGGTGCTTCGAGTTGATCTTGAACTTTCACTTCCAGCTTGTCTATGCGATGTTGAGCACATGTCAGTTCCTCTTGAAGGTGGGTGATGTGCTTGTCGCTCAGTTTCAGCTGGGTCGTGAAGGCATAGCTTAGGGAGCTGGTGATTTTGACTAGCTCTTCATGGTTGTTATTCTGGCTTGAATCTTGTGTCAGGAATCTTCTCAGGACTAGGATTATTATTAAAAATAATAACAGTTCAAACGTCTTGGGGGTGAGGCTGTCTGTCGTGCCTCTCAGCCAAGTGTTCACATCTTCCCCTTGGGCAAGGGGGTCTGCAGTCTGCGGCATGTTGGCACGCTGGGGAGAAGAGAGGCTGACACAGATCTGTGTGGAGTGGAAGCTTATGTGTGGTGCAACAACTAAGTGTTATGCCAGTGGTTTGAACCACTGGTGAAGTGTGGTGATCACTGTGTTGGTCTCAGAGTATCTAGGTAGACTAGCGATGTGAAGACTACGTCACTCTGAGGAAGAGGGAAAAGAGACAAAAAAGGTGAAAAACAAATTTTATTAAAATAAACAATTCCTTTTCTATTTTTTTCAAAATGAGAATTCCTTTTTTTTTATTAAATGTTGTTATCAAGGAGGCAAACAATATTATTAAATCTTCGTCTTGGACAAACTAATATAATAATAATTCTGATATCTCTTTTCTTAGTCTGACAGAATTGACAACGCAACACCTTACAGTTGGACCGCTCACAGGGAGGCTGCGAAGGCGACAGTTGCTCAACACTTATCTCTATTAAAATTGATCTCAGCGTTGCATGAGTTGTTAAATTTTGGATTGCGTTTTAAATATAGGGAGGTTAGGAAGAACAAAAGAAGGTTTGATTGCAATCAAATTCATAAGGATGATTCGCCTTTTGACAGGATTGTGTCTCATACACTTAGAATTGATTGATGGTTCTTACAGGTCCCTACAAATGTGAAAAGTGAAGAGGAAAGAAAGGAGGATAGAACAGGAGGGAAGAGAAAGAGACAGTAAGTTGAGTGGATCGGTCCACTAGCAAGCAGTTATGCCCGACTACGCGTATAGTGTTGTTTTCAGTTGCTACACAACTATCAACAAAAATAAATTTTGGGTAAAAGAGATTTGTCTCTCTAATTTATTTGAACTCGTAGTGAGGGATAACAATGCGTCCTATTAAGGCTCAGGTGGGTCGTTCCCAAGCTAGGATACACAGAGGAAAGAAAATGGTAAGACAAAGTAAAATTGTAAAGTAATAAACAGGCAAAATAAGCAAATATGAAATTAAGTAAATGAGGAAATAAGGAAATAAAATAGTGGTTATGTTTATAACCAAAACAGGAAGAATTAGGGGTAAAACGCAATAAAGTAATGAGTGAGTATAAGTCTGAATAGAATCTACTTATATGGGTAATAAATCAATTAGGTAGAATAAGTTTACTTAAACTTTCAAAGTTCAATACTTATTTGTACCTAAAATGATTATGTCCAAAAGCGAATACTAGAAGGAAGGATCATATTAAACAATATGAGGGGGAAAATTAGAATGATTCCAAATAAATTTAATGTTTTAATTAAATTTGAATTTGGCACAATTAATAATTGTGAACTAGTATTTTCCTTTCTAGTAGAACTACAAATAAGTGGTAAAAAGGAAGAAATAAGGAAGAGAAAGACCAACAGTTTAAATGTTTAAAGGGTTAAACCACTTTAGCTTTTCCAAACACACACTTTATTCAACCATTGGATGCTAACTTCTAACCTTTGAGGCTAATGGCTTTAGCATAGACTTCAATGTAAACACAACCGTGCCGTCAGCAACAGCATGGAGTTTGTTTACAAAAGCATCAATGTACTGCGCGTGCGCAGTTCAAAGTTGCTCCGGAAGTAGGTTAAGACTTTCGTGTCACAATCGTATCTGTGGCAACCAAAACAAACTAGTGGCTAGCACATTAATTGTTGCATTACAAATACAGTTAAGCATGTTACATTAAATGTTGGTGCATCTCAACACTGTACAAATAACAACACCGCTTGTTCTGCGATGTGGCGCTTAAACTTTCAGTTTTTCTTTCAGAGTTAAACTTAAACCTTATTCAAATAACAGCTTCGTGCTGCGGTTGAGGAAACAGTGATCAGTGTTTCACAAGCCCGTGTCCGTTTATATGGACATAAACACAACAGGGTTTCTTCGCTGTTGGTTCAAAGGTAAACTTTACTTGATAAAGCTTTTAAAACTCCCATTCAAATCACTCTCGGACACACGCAGTGTTTCGCGAGATTTAATTCATTTTGTGAGCAGTGTACACAAACAGGCAAGCATTATTCTCTAATGTTTAACCCAGGGAGTCATAGCATATCTGATCTGACAATGGAACACGCACTGACGATCAAACTATGAATAATAAGGCTTTGATAAATAGAATTGAGGAACACGCTCAAAACTATTCTTTATCCACTGATTTATTTCCCTTTTAATTACTGCAGTTTAGCTTCGTGCGGCTAACAGTTACTGAGACTCTGGAGTAACTTTATAGCTATTAGATGACCTGGAACACGCAGGACATTAATTCAGCTATAAAACAAGGCATTACAGGAAGAGAGGAAAACGCTCACATCCGACCTTATTGTACGATCTCAACTGTTAACTTTGAGTTCCCTTACTGCAGTTAAACAACGGAGAGGCGGACTCGAGTTACAACCTTCTCTGTGCTCATTCATTCAAGGAGGCGCGCGCTGCTGACGTCACTCACACATACGCACACACACCAGTCTCGATCTCAGATCTCATCCGTAAGAATATAAAAGATTAAATAACTTGGTTTATGCTCATAATTTAGATTAATCTGCCCGCATTCTCCACCAATATGTAATGATAACATATAATATATATATTGTTATAAGGGAAACAGGTCAATTTAGCTCAAAGGGAATCATTAATGATTTTATAGGGAATTTGAACAGACTCACTGTTTCACGGCGATTCACCGAACAAGCCGTATAACAAACTCTGCACTGGATATTAAAATCCCAAAATATAGTGAAAACACTATTAAATAGCACAGTAACAAAATCGACAGATTAAGCCATTAACTTATGAGCACAAAACACAAGATATTTCTCTTTTCAATATAAACAAGACTTTATTTATATAACTCTAAGACATGTAAACTAATCTAAACAAGCATTCACACATTCACGCATTGCAGAAAGAGAGAAAGTGAGGAAAGGATTAGATTAAGAGAATGAGAATTTGATATCCCACGTTTACAGCAATATGTGCAATTGCATACACCTGAACAACCATCAATCACTTATTTAACACTCGCATTGACTTTTTCAATGAGGCTAAAATCTATATTAAATTGACACCAGCTCAGCAAGAATCTGAAGTTTGTACTTGCAGCTTTTGTGTTTAAGGATTCCCGTTTGTCCGTTTTGCAGGAAAGGGTTTCTCCGAAGTCGTTGATTGGCTTAGAGTTCAGGAGTCGTTGAAGTGGGCGTTGGCTGGTTTTGCAGAGTCTGCGGCTTGTTGTCGTTGGTAAACGTAACTTAGCACACGAACTCAACGGAAAGAAAATAAACTAAAGTAAATGAATAAAAGGATGTAAGGAGGCTAGGTGGCTTTTCTTCTCATCATGGTAGCAACTGGCTTGTGGTCCAGAGCACATGGCTGGAGAGAGAGTCAGTAGATGGCATTCTCGAGAGAGCGCATTTTTTAAGAGCAGTTAGAGGAAAGTGAAGAATTCAAGAGAGTGAAGAATTCAAGAGCGGATTCAAGAAGTGTGTCCTGGGTATTTAAACTCTGCCCTTAGAGGGACCTCCCAATGGTTGTCTTGACCAATTAGGTCCTATGCTGGGCTCTGGCTGCTTTGTTGCTCCACCCCATCAATAAATTAACATGTCATGGCCAGTCACATTGCCCGAATTTTACATTCTCTTGCAAAGTATCCTTTTGGATGTGGTTTCTATAACCAGAATATGATACATTTGACAGAGAATCTCTTTGAAGAAATGTTTAAAGCTAAAAGTATCGAACTCATACATACCAAACATGACATTAACCCTACAGGCTTAAGCTAGTCAATACTAATTAAAAGCACGACAAACACAATGATTAAAAAGGATAGTCAAATTTGTGGGTCACATACATACTATGCAGTTATGCATAGAGATTATTAGTTTCATTAACAATGAGAATGAATGTCTTTTAAGATGATTCCACAGTCTTCGTGACCCAAAGAATTTCAGTCGGCTCCTTTGTCTTGTTGGTGTGGTCGGGGGAAGAAGGTCACTCTGTAGAAAGTCTGTAGCTGTGATTTCTATCAGAATGGTCACATGTAATGGTCACATGTTGCATCTCTTTGACCATTAATATTTATTACTCAAATATATTACCAAATTCCTGCATTGGAATTATCATTAAGTGTTCCTTTGGTCTTAAATGTTGCAGGCTGCATTCAGGCGGGCTGGGCTAGGGGCCTGATTTATGACTTCCTGCTGTTGTCCTGTGGAATCCGGCTCCTCATGTTTCAACCATGTTTGGATCGAATCTTGATTTGTCTGATTTGGTCCTTGATATACTACAGTGTATTTGATACAAATTTATTTTATAATGATATTTCCCCCCATTTAAAATGTTTATTATCCAATGAAAGGTTAGATTTTTGTGATAAAAAAAAGTTCAAAAAGGTCAACAATGTAAATTTATTTTCACAGCGTTCTTTGATCATATTTACCAAGGATGCCGATATTTTTGGCCATGACTGTACATTTATTGTCTCTTTTACAGATGAAGGCAGATGCCGTTACTGAAATGTCAAGACTCTTTCCAGAAGTTCAGAACAGGTATTGTGTCATTTTCATTGAGTGTGCTTACTTTATATCTGCAAAATAGAACATTAACGTAGAGACTTGTGGTAGAGTTACACGCTGTTAATCAAAAAACACACTACATTGCAAGGACAGAATGGTTTGCCAGGACACTGTATTGAAATCATAGTCATTGTAGTTACACCATATGTGAACCTGAAAACACACTGCATTGCAAGGACAGAATGGTTTGCCAGGACACTGTATTGAAATCATAGTCATTGTAGTTACACCATATGTGAACCTGAAAACACACTACATTGCAAGGACAGAATGGTTTGCCAGGACACTGTAGTGTGTTAATGATTAGTGTATAGTAGACATATAACTGTCATAAAGTCCTGCTAAACCACTCTGTCCTTTCAATACAGTCACAGTGTGTTGTCATTGACATCAATAAGGTTTGGTCATTGTAGCTTTGCATGGTTAAATTCTGTACCAGAAAAGGCAGAACCAGATGTCAGGCGTAAAACAAAACTTTAATGCAGTACTAGGGGTCGACCGATTATCGGTGCCGATATTAAGCATTTTTACGATTATCGATATCGGCCATTTTCAAAACAGATTTGCCGATAATTTTTTTGTAATTTATTTTGTAATTTTTTTTTTTTATGCAAACAAACATACTATTTACAGGTGACATTATTTATTGGTGAATAAATAATACAGGTGAAATTATTTAATTTTTAAATGCACTATTTGGCTCGATGCAGCCTGTCTGAGCTCAACACTCCCACCGCTCATCTGATATGTAGGGAGTCACGAGTCCGACCAATCAACGCGGAAAACTGAAGGCAGTCTCACACCGAAAGCATTTGTTAACTGGAGCTGCCTCAGTGATCACGCATCAGTTGTCTCTCAAAGGTACAATACGATTGCAATAAATCACAATCCACTACACTGAACTAGCAAAACACCTCAATATAACCTATGATGTCCGCGATGCGGAAAATGCGGGCGGAATCGCGGAATGCAGTCATATAATGGAATTTACCGTATAACGCGGAATGTCATGGAATTTGTCGAAGTTTGGATGAATTAATCAAAAGTAGGTCAGTACACTTAAATCTACTCGCGCTATGGACTAGTATCTATAAATATTAAGCCTTAAGAAACTTAAAAGGTCCTCATGGCAACCTGTCAAAATATAAGTTCGGTTTAGCCGAATATATTACTGTGGTGCAGTAGAATATACGTAATACAACTACAACAATTATTACAACTTTTGTTGAGAATAATCACACAATACGCTAAATACGTTTACTTTAAGTTTTACAAAATGTTTACAGAATGCTTCTGGGTGATCCCTGCACTTATGTTATTATTAATATTTCTGTTTATTTAATGTTGTTGTTATTAACAGTTTTCAGAATTAAAGACATGTTTAAAAGCATTTAAAGAACGTTTTTTGACAGAGCTCTTGTTATTATTAATTTTGGCATTCATTTTCATTTTTACACCAGACACGTATATCGGTTCAAAATATCGGTTATCGGTCTACTTGATCTGTAATAATCGGTATCGGCATCGGCCCTGAAAAACACATATCGGTCGACCCCTATGCTGTATCTCATATTTTAACTGATGTTATAAAGGTTAGTGCTGGGTGGTATAACCAACAATCTGTGTCACAGTGCTTTCTAAGATTCTGCTGCTTTCACAGCATATCACAGGATTATTTTCCTTATTTAGCTTGAGCAAATATTCTACACCAGTATTTACGTACATGTATTCTCTCTTTTACAGATGAAGGCAGATGCCGTTACTGAAATGTCAAGACTCTTACCAGAAGTTCAGAACAGGTATTGTGTCATTTTCAATGAGCCAGCCTGTGGGATCTAACTTTTTGTTGTTTTAAATTGCACGTACGTGAGAGAGCCTATGAAAGCATCAATAATCAAAATAATATACTTTCAAACATAACATACTTATTATACATAAAAATATACTTTCAAACATAATGTTAAACTAATATGTTGAATATAAAAATATTTAAAACATCTAGTTCTTATATATTCGCATACAACAGTCATACATCGCTATTAGTACTGCGCCACCTGACAAGTTTTCCGCATCGACGCACGGATGTTATATCAGTCTAAAAGATCTGCAAAATCAGTCAACGGTGAAAATCAAAAGTATATTTATTTTAAAAACCAACAGTGTAACACTAAATATTGGACATAAACGAAGACGTAAAAAAAAGTATTTAAAACAGGTAAGTTCATATATTTGGAGTAAAGTTAAATTAAACAGACACATCAGTCATACAGCGCTCTGGACCGTGCTCCCCATGACGAGCTCTGTGTTAGACTGATTTATTATCTGCAATTTTTTATGATGATGATGTAGAATATGCATTAATATTTTTTAACGATGCAGTATATTCGTTTTTGTGTTATAATTAATATAACCCATACTGTACGTGTAAGGCATTATCACAAGGGCTATTTATCCCAATTAAAATGCGTGCAAACATGACTGATTTTATACAGCAGTTATAAAAAGTTAATATTGTGTTAATAAAGCCTCAGCAGAAATGTTGTGCATCGCCAATCAAAGCACGGTGCTGTTTTGTTTCTGAATGAATCGCATGAATGAATGTCCTGTCAAACCGCTCTGTCCTTTCAATGCAGTGTTTTGACATCAATAAGGCTTGAATGTTTAAACTGACAGGGCTTAAAATCACTTGCAAATGATAAACACTCTCTCTATCATGGTTAAGCTTCGCAATTAATCTGCAAATCACATGCATTCTGAACTGTGGGTCATGGTCCGTACAGATCACAAATCAACTACGATCTCTCCTGGGCATTGTGCCTGTTGTGCACATCACAGTGTAGATGCTAAAACGATATATCCTGCATTCCCTATTTTACAACCCATAAAAATGGTTGAGATCAAAATACAATTTACATTACTTTAAGCTTAATCTTACTTAAAAGTTTAATATGGCAGAAATTAAGAATTTAAGAAAAATAACAATTTTATCTCATAGTACAACCGTAAAATTTCAATACTAATGTTTAAGAATTCTTTTTTTAGTTTACAGACATTAAAATATGAAACATGTCCATAAAAACTCGAAACAGCTCACTCCGGTGAACCGCTGCGAGTGATGTTAAACTCAGCATGGGGTTTACACAAGTGTCAACCTCCCAGTCTCTCTTGAAACTAACACGGAAGTGACTGCAATTCATCGACTGGCCGCTAAAGACTGGCTCAAAAAGGGAGTCGGTCCCATAGACCTCCCATGTTAAAACAAACTACCATGTTACAACATGTTCACTCCCGTGCTTCAAAACGCACAATGTATGTTTTAAATCGCAGACTTAATAGTAATTAATGATATTACACAGCGCCTAAAAGTAGCTAGTAGCTAGCTTTGATATATGATGTTTAAGGCTACTTCGTGCAGCCCTAGACTGAAATGTGTGTGTGTCATTGAAACACAAATTTAGCTGTAGTCAAGTGACTTTGTGTGACCCACCTTATCCCACTCTGCAATCCACACGTGGGTTGCGACCCACAGTTTGAAAACCCTTGATTTAGCAGATGCTTTAATCCAAAACAACGTACAAATTAAAACAATAGAAGCAGAGTGCTAAAACAATAACGATAATTATAGCATTATTATTTTTCTCTATAAAATATAATAAAAGTTGATTATATGTTCAATATAATGTGTATGCAATATGCAAAGAAAAAAAATGATGCATCAATACACTGGTTTTCTGTTCAATTTAGCTGTATTGTAGCTATATCTACTTCTCTGTTTATGGATATGGAGAATCACACAGTTACTGGGCAGGATAGATCTGACAAATTAAAAACAGTCCCACTTATTAATGTACTGATTCATATTAAGATGAAAAAAAAAGTTTGGAAGATGGATTGATGATGTACTCACTCATAAAATGCATTGTTAATTTTGAACAAAAAAGTTGCACACTTGCAGCTGAGGTGTTGTAAAATCATTTAGGCCTAAATGTTGTGTGCATCCTTATGTGAGTTGGTATTTGACTATCCAGCTGTGTTCATTTTACATCTCAACCATAGAAAGTGAAAATAGAAACTTAATAGACAGTCAAGAGTCATGTTAAAGACGTAATTTCAATTTGTGGCCACAAGTAGACTTACAGTCTCTAGATTTGTTCTTCGAGTTTCTTTAGCTTGAGCAAATATTCTACACCAATATTTACGTACATTTATTCTCTCTTTTAAAGATGAAGGCAGATGCCGTTACTGAAATGTCAAGACTCTTACCAGAAGTTCAGAACAGGTATTGTGTCATTTTCGTTGAGTGTGCTTACTTTATATATGCAAAATAGAAAATTTACATAGAGACTTGTGGTAGAGTTACACGGTGTTAATCAGAAAACACCCTGCATTGTAAGAAACAGAATGGTTTGCCAGGACACTGTATTGAAATCATAGTCATTGTAGTTACACCATATGTGAACCTGAAAACACACTACATTGCAAGGACAGAATGGTTTGTCAGGACACTGTATTGAAATCATAGTCGTAGTTACACCATATGTGAACCTGAAAACACACTACATTGCAAGGACAGAATGGTTTGCCAAATATTGGATATTGGATAAATATTAGTTTAAAGAACTAAATATTGGACATAAACAAAGACGTTAAATAAAAGTATTTAAAACAGGTAAGTTCATATATTTGGAGTAAAGTTAAATTAAACAGACACATCAGTCATACAGCGCTCTGGACCGTGCTCCCCATGACGAGCCCTGTGTTCGACTGATTTATTATCTGCAATTTTTTATGATGATGATGTAGAATATGCATTAATATTTTTTAACGATGCAGTATCAGCATGTTTATTCATACAGCTGTTCAAGAAAAGATGTCTCTTACTCTTGACATAATTTGTAAATATAGGTTTATCACCTTGCAGTTCAATTTTGTTGTGGGCTTAGTTTTATAGTCTGTTTTTAAAACATTTCCAATGAAGAGAAGAAGCCTAATCCTCATTTGCGCCTGTGTGTTGAGCGGTGAAATAGTCGGGCAATTTGATACTAAAAGCTGAATAATAACAGGCCTAATAATCAGGGCTGCACTCGACTAAGAATTTATCTGGTCGACTAGTAGTCGTTCATTTGAAGCATTAGTCGACTATTCACACGTTTATTAATAAACCATTTAAATAATAATAATGAGCCTTTAATTGCCTACGTAGCTTAATAAGTGCTCAAGCACACGCACAAAACTTGCCACAGCACCAGCAGAAGTAATGAATGTGTCAAGGAAAAACAGTAAGGAGGCTGTGTTAACATTTTAATAATTTGATAAACTAGTGCTAAACAAACTTTTTTTGTTTTCGGTTTAAGAGATGAACTCGGCAACACTGACTCATCATCTCCATTGTATTGCTGCACCTATATGCATGTTTCATACGGATTACATAATCTGAGAATATTTGTATTTCATTTGAATTAGTTTATTTGAAAGTAGACACTTCACTCTCTATATATATATTTATTGATGTCTTTAAGGCAGAGATATACATGCAGTTTCATGTTCAAGTTCACAGAGACCGAGATGGCTGTAAGCGCATCCTGTTTGCTTTATTTTACAAAAGCACAATGTTTCGTTGTTATTATGAGTGCACACAAATTTAAACGTAGAGTCTTTACATATTTGAAATATGTATTAATTTTATCTGTATGAGCAAAAATTACGAATGTTTTTTAAGAGCAAGTGAGCACACCGGCGCCTCAATCTGTCCTGCAGTGAGCGCTGGTGTCCACTCCACACAAACACTTCCATAGCCCACATTTCTCTGGGTTAACATTAGATTGAGCGGCCATGTAAAGTACAAATACGTACATATTTCAGATGATAAGCCATATTTGTGGTGTAATTATGATAATTATTGTAGTGAAACCAATGGCTACACCATATGTATAGCATATGTATGACAAATGCACTTCATTATGTAAGTGAATGCTGCTTTATATAAAGCTTTAAAAAAGTCCTTAATTCTTTGAATATGGTGAACAAACTGGTGATCTGCAGTTTGGTTTTGTTTTAAAGGGGTCATGAACTGCCTTTGTTTTTTTTAATTGTTTTTTTTCTGTTCTCTGAGCTACACTTAAAATGTTAAGAAGATTTTTACATTAAAAAAAACATAATTTTGAAGTAATAGGCTGTTTTCTGTCCTGTTTCTGACCCCCGTCATCAAACCGCTCTGTTTGAACAGGCGTGGTGAATTGTAGACTCCGAAGTAAACACCCACTGCTATGATTGGCCAATAGTTGTGTATGTACAGTCTACATCCTTCATAGATGGACGCTGCTGTGATTTTAGGGCAAAAACACATAAATATTTAGTACATATCAAACGATCTGTAATAACAGACAAAGCAATAGTGATCACGTAATAAAAGCAGTTACTCACTCTTGTGTGACATTACTGTCAGATCCAATATAGTCGTACAGCGACGTCTTTAAGTTTCAGGTTTTCCGAAAAATCCTGTGTCGAATTGTGCCTCGCTTGTAAATTAATCCACGGTAAAATGAAGATTAATTTCAGAAAAAATTTGCGATTTAATTATTATTATAATTTTTTTTATCAATTGATAAAAGTGTTACTCACTGATAAGTGATTTTATGCACGTTCTGATACAGTCTCAAAGTATTGTATCAAACTAAGGTTATTCAAATAAAGGAATATTTCCAACTCTGTGTAAATATTCAAAAATGCCTGTTTTTTTCTTATTGAATTATATACTCGAGGTTTGAATGCAGTGATTGGATAGCATAGCATAGATGAAAATGGGAGATTAATCAAAATGAACATGCTGCAGAAATAACTTAAAAGAGTTGTAAAACTTGAACAGTGTGCAGATCCCTGTTTGTCTTATGACTGTAATGACACCAGCAGCGCTTATTAAATTAGGAGCTAAGAGCACTGTTTAAAGAAACCGTGACAGATAGTTGATCAAAATAAACTTAATTAGATAAAGTCAACATGTTCATGGTTATTTCGAAGACAAACACCGATGTTATGTCAAAGTCCTTTCTGAAATTTAGCTGTTAGGGCTGCACAGTATTTAAGAAAACAACAACAACAAAAAACTGACATGCAATATATTTTTTTCTGCCATATGAGAAATGGCAATGGTAAACCATCTTTTTTAAGGCTGAACAGTTTGGGAAAACTTGAGAAATGTGGGTGTTTACGCTTGTGTTAACTCTTTATAAGAACCAACTCAAACCTCTTTCAGTAGCTCTTTTCATTGACCACAATCCTACTATTTTTTGACCAATTAATTATAAAAAATATAAACTAAAAACAAATATTATTTTACTGTAAATTTAAATATAAATTGTATAGTAAGACCGTAAAATTGCAATACTAATTTCTACTATTTACGTCTTAATTTCTTAATTTTTACCACAAGCTTTTATTTTGACGGTTTTCAGAGTGAGGCACAACAGTTTTTCCGTATAAGCAGACAACTCATAATCCTTTGTTTCTCTGTGTGACTTTTATTGTAAGGCCTTTTTAAAACCTCTAAACTATCAGACTTTCAGATTTCTTATAGACAATGACATATCTATAACAGTTTGCTTTATACAATGCTACTGAATGCATGTAGAGCAGTTCACAGTATTTTGCTTTCTTGTTTATAGTGACTGGACGTGTTGAACATCGTGAGGAGAGAAGAATGATGAAACATTTCTCTACACAGCCAAAGGACATATGGCCACTAAAGAGCGAAAAAGCTTAAGAGCCTGTGCTAAAAACATTCAGTGAAACATAAGGGGTTAACACTTTACAATACTGTTCCATCATTAATGAATAACTACACGAGAAAACATGAGTAACGCAAGATTAGCACTCTAGTAACTACTAGTAACTAACAAGAAACTGATTAATGAATTAGTAAGTGATAGTGCTTAGTCAAATGTTTTGCATACCTCCCCAAGAACTACTGCATAAATATAATTAATTTGAAAACATAGTGTATAATCAATTCTAAAGTGAAGGTCATGGCAATCCACTAGTAATGACTCAAGTATTACCAAATTCTTCAGAAAGAATTATTAATTATTTGGATCAGTATTCTAAAGTGAAGATCGTGATAACTCCCTAGTAATTACTGACGTTATTGTAAACTTTTGAAGTTTTTGTACGTTTCTGGTTAGTAATTAATTTTGCTAACACTTAAATCATTACTAGTGGGTTGCCGTTATCTTCACTTTAGAATACTGATCCAAATAATGAGTAATTTATTCAGAAGGATGTAGTAACACATCAGTCATTACTATCCAAAACCTTACATATATCTCAAAAGCTTACAATGACGTCAGTCAATATTAGAGAGTTATTATGCTTTTCACTTTAGAATACTGATCCAAGTAATTAAGTTTCTTTAGAAATATTTGGTAATACTTGATTTGTTACTAGTGGATTATCATGATCTTCACTTTATAATTAAATATACATTATGCATAATTCACATACATTTTGAACCTGTATACAGTAGTTCTTAGTAGTTCTCCAGGAGATATGAAAATAAAAATCATAGTTATTTATTAGCTAATAGTGAACTATCAGTTTCAACCGAGTGCTATTTACTAAATTGTTAATCAGTTTCTTGGTAGTTAATAGTAGTT
The DNA here is from genome assembly GCA_003573665.1 of Oxygymnocypris stewartii. Classification (NCBI taxonomy): domain Eukaryota; kingdom Metazoa; phylum Chordata; class Actinopteri; order Cypriniformes; family Cyprinidae; genus Oxygymnocypris; species Oxygymnocypris stewartii. The sequence goes on from QVTF01009550.1 coordinate 30,335, forward strand.
ACTAGAATGTTAATAGTGCTTTAGTCATTTGTTAGACAGAGGAGGTCTGAAAGTTACACCTTCTAACCACTACGCTGTCAGTATTTACTGAATGCAGCTATACAAATGTGTTTTTCCAGCTTAGTTCTCAAAGATTGTTGCACTTTATAATGATGATATTTCAACTCTTGTTGTAAATATTTTTGTAATACTTTTTACTGGATTTAAAAGTTGAAAATGAATTGATCTTCCTTGCTGCTGTTGTAGCTAACATACACTTCTTCACTGAACTAGGTTTGAATTAAATGTTCATTTTCTGTAGTTGACGAAGCTGCTTTCTACGACCAGTCTGTAATTTTTGTAAAGGCCGGGACACACTAAACTGACTTCAAAGAACTATCAGCGATGAAAGCCGACAGTGTTGTCGCCTCGCGGTGTCGGACCAAAAATCTGTGCTTGAACATCACTACAGCCTTCTGCAAACTAACACGTATAATCTGTGCCTGCGTGAGAGGAGTTAGCTGTCTATATCAGCAGCTATCAATAGTATATATTCTTTATTCAAAATGAGATCCCGATACAAGGATATACGAGATAAACGGATATACTAAATGTAAATAAAACAGTGCTTGCTTACTATTTTGAATATCAGTTGTATTGATAACTTCATTTTAAGTGACTCATGTTATGAAAATATTCACATATTGAAATGCTTGGGTAAGATCACGTAACATCAGAACAGTCTTCTGTCTGTGCTGCCTTCATTTACTTACTCGTTTTCATCACTTTTGCTGTAATTCTGGAGCACTGATTGTTTGCTGAACTGAGCACCGATCAGAGTTCTCACTCGCCCCGACGTGAGGAACACGCCAAACAAACTACACTAGCACGACAGATGCTCACCGACCGGTGGCTTGGTGTGTCCCGGCTTAAGGTATGAAATAAGAAACAGGGTTTTTAATTATTATTGCTTTAATCTGGTATGAAGTATCTGCATTGTTTGCAAGACTAACAAAATGTATGTTCACATGGACTGTTTTAAAGCTGTTGTAGTAAATTCAAAATGGATGTTTCCATCACTCAGGTGCCTCTTTAATCATGAGGAATTGTTTCTTCCCTGTAATCAGTGTTTGAGTGAGTCTGTTCATTAAAATCTGTCTTCAGCAAGATTCATTGTGAATGTGTTGTTTTATACTGCACTCGAGTGTAACTAAAAGAGACATACATTGTATTTCTTCTATAGGCATTCAGTAGGTAGTCCTTAAGGCACTTTCACACTGAGTTTGATTAAGCAGTACAACTATATGATGAGATCACACTCTTGAATTAAGAACAGGTCCCACTGTGTGCGATCATTCGCAGCATGACAAAGCAATTTTTGACAATGTCAAACTTATCTGCTGTCACAGTCTGTCTCCCTCTGCCTTGTGTTTCTCTGCCCATATTTGGTTTTCCTGTAATCATTATTTAATTAGTCCCCATCTGTGTCTTGATTTCGTCCCAGGTGTTTCCAGTCATGTTCCCCTTTAAATAGTCTGTTCTGCCCCATGTTTGTCGTGGATTATTGTATGTTAATGTTTCAGCGTCCTGAGTGTTTGTACCTGTCTGTGTTATCTCCGTGGTCAAAGTAAAAGTGTTTCTAAGAAGTTCAGTGTCTCGTTCCGTGTTTCCTGGTTCCTCCGTGCAGCTCAAGGACGCAATCGTGACATCTGCAGTCTAAACTGCAAATAAAAGTTTTTGCTATGGCATTAAATGCATATAAATTTAAAAGTTTAATTATATAAAACAATTGTATTATTGTTTTATATAATTATACGTAGTTTATTATTATGAATACACAGTCCTAGTAAACCCTTATGTCTTTGTAGTGCAGGGTGTTGTCATGTTTGTGTGTATTGGTTATATTCTAATGAGCTGTGATGTCATCGTGACATCACACTGTCCTTGTAAACCGTTTTGTCCTCATAATTCAGGTTTCTGCCTTGTAAATCAGCAAAAACTCAGGATGTCGTGTATCTTGTTTTATAAATGATAAATAACAAATAAATGTTGTGTTTTGATGCCCTGATTTTTTTAAAGCATTTATTTTTTTATTTGAAAGCTCTACTATAAAAGGAAAGCATAGTCCCTATAAACCACGTTTTTTTCTGGTTTGAAGCAACTGTCCTTATAATGCAGGCTTACCTGTATAGGTGTGTGTGTGTGTGTGTGTGTGTACCTGGTATTCATCACATTATGGGGACCAAATGTCTAAGAGCTGTGTGCGTCTTACTTTGACTTTCATATCAGCGGCAATTCGGTGTCAAGCAGTTGTTTGTTTTTAGTTATTTTATTGTTTTCCCTCTTACCCTAACTTTCCTTTGCTTAAATAGCTTCTAAAAACACTGTGCGCATTTTACGTTAACTTTGAAGAAATTAAATAAAAAAACAACGTATGTCCTCAAACTTTTACTTATAATTTTTTTTTTAAATGCATATTGCAGACGCTTTTATCCAAAGCGACTCAGGCTATACATTTAATTTTATTTATTGTCAGTACATGCGTTCCCTGAGAATCGAACCCGCAACCTTTGCGCTGCTAACGCAATGCTCTAACCACAGAGCCAGAGGAACATGTTTTATTAACAAAACGATTAAAATGACACCATATGCCTAATATAAAATTACAAATGACGTACACAAAGTTTAAATATACAAAACTAAAAATCAGTTAAGAATGAGGAACAAACAATTATGAAAGGAAAGAACGTTTATTAGCAAAAATGAGAAAGAAAGTTTGAAGGCACGGACACCTTGATGTAAAATAATGGGAAAAAAAAATCACACTGTTTAAATAAAAATCAGCAAATACTGTGGAACCAAATAAATGAGAAACAAAAGTATTTTGTTTTTTTTAAACATCACTTAGATCAGGGATGCCCAATAGATCGATCGCGAAGGCAATGCAGGAAGATCACGCTTTAGGTCAGTGGCACTGGTTCTCAACCAGCGGGGCGAGAGATAAAACTACAATATAATATATATTCACCAATATTATGACTTGCATGTTAAGTAATGTAAAAAATATATAGGCTATAAATAAAAAACAGTACCACCTCTCTACGTAGTCTGTGTTTCGGAGCAGCAAAACGTTTCTCATTGTGTGTAGGCTAATAAAGACTGAACGGTGGTTCAAAACAGCTGTATGAGCATATGATACGCAAACTACAGCTCTCGGCTGGATAAAAGAAGCCAGTGTCACACGCAGACACTGGTTTTGATGGGCGACTATTGTAATCAAGGTAAAGCTGATTACAGTGACATACAGGATTGTGCATTAGGCGTGCGTTGTGTCCGTTATAAATGATGCCCAAACGAACCGTGTATGTGCGCTCTCGGCTCGCTCATCACTATAACATAATATTTTTGCTTGAATACAGCTCAGTATATTCACTTAGTTGAATACAGCGAGTGTAAAAATATTTATTTTATTATTATTAAATTAATGCAATATAAAGATACATCCCAACAAGCCTTTTACATTTTTTTTATTATTAAATTAATGCAATATAATTCATTTTGAAACTCTATAGCCATCGTATGTCTCACCTCACTCTTCTTGTCAGTCATCTCTCTTCACGTGATAAATTAAATCTGATCTGTGATGTAGAGGTCTGCGCGGGACTGTTTTTTTTTTTTAGTACTGCCGCATGGTGTGGCTGACGGAGTGGCGGCGGGGCCAGATGGTGTGGCTGACGGAGTGGCGGCGGGGCCAGATGGTGTGGCGGCAGGGCCGGATGGTGTAGCTGATGGAGTGGTGGCGGGGCCGGATGGTGTGGCTGACGGAGTGGCGGCAGGGTCGGATAGTGTGGCTGACGGAGTGGCGGAAGGGCCGGATGGTGTGGCTGATGGAGTGGTGGTGTGGCTGACTGAGTGGCGGCAGGGTCGGATGGTGTGGCTGATGGAGTGGCGGGAGCGCTGGAAGGTGTGGCATTACTTCCATCTGCAGATGGGAGCATTCTCACCACCTAAGAAAATAAAACGTATGTAAAACTCATTAATACACTTGAAAAGTAATGCAAGTAGCTTAGAGGATGAATTATCATTGTATTAATGTCAAAATTACCTGGGTTGTGTCCACAGCAGCCCTGGACAGAGGAAAGATGCCAGCTTTGTGGAACCCAGCCTTTGTTTTGTGCTGTGACAGCAGTGGGGTACACATATTTGAGGAGAGCTGAAAACTGCCTCTTCCCCACAACAATGTCCCCTTGCACCAGACCCATCCTGGAAGCCATGGTGGAGAAAGCAGTCTTCAGTGGGTTGAAAACTGCAATATCCAGGGGCTGAAGAATATGTGTGGTGTGGGCAGGTAGGCAGAGAATTTCCACTGTGTTTTCTCTGCAGAACATGATTACGTCTTTTGAGACGTGTGTCTCGTGTTGGTCCATGATTAAAATGAGTGGTCTTTCCTCAGGAGCATACTTGATAAAATGGTGGAGCCATTTCAGGAAGAGCTCGGAGTCCATGTAGCCCTTCTCCTGGATGCCATAGAGGGTGTTGGGGGGCCCATCCAGCCTATAGGCCTTACTTGGGAGGCAGCCGGGGTAAATGATGAAGGGTGGTATGCTGTCCCCGGCTGCATTCACACAGCAGTGGACCGTAATGTGCTCCCAGGTGGTCTGCTGCTGCTGGTAGACGTGTTTCCTCCCAGTCTGACACAGGACCTTCTCCCTGGACCGAGGCTTGTCTCCAAAGCCGGTCTCATCACAGTTGTAGAGGAGATGTGGCTTTTCCTCCAAACTGTGCTTCGTATAAGGGGCCTCATACAATTTGTGTATGTAATCGTGTAACGTTAATTTAACCTTAACTTCAAGTATTTTTTTATATTCAGTCTTGTAATTATATTAGTTAACTTGATGTATGAAATCTTATTAACTTAAATGTGAAAATATCCTGTTATTGTTTAACTTTGTGAATGTTAAGTTAAATAACTGCATGAAAATTTGGCAATGAAATAACACAATCAATTGAGTTTTAACTGTCAATTCGATTAATTTATTAAAGCATGACAATTAAAATAATGAATTAATGTAAGTTAACGGTAACTTAATTGATTCTTTATGAATATAACGTAAACATCTCTGCACGCAAGATGATGGGCAAGCAGCGCCTGCTGCACGTCTCAGGCGGAGGGTGGCGCCATGTGGTCTTAGCCCACAATTGATGTTTAAATATTCCAATTTCAAGGTTCAAGGTTTCTTTATTTGCCACATAATAAATTATACAGGGTATAATCAAAAGTGAAATGTAGATCAAATCAGGTCCGCTCAGTGGACAGTGCAAAGTAACACCACACAAGAGCATATATATATATATATATATATATATAGGTAAAAAAGAGAAATAAAGAGTAAAATGTGTAATAGAATAAACAAGATGTGCAAAACAAGTAAGATGTGCAAAAACAGTATATGGGACTTAATAAATAGTAATATAAACAAGAGGGATGAGAGGGATTTCAAAGCATTTATTCAACAAAAGGTAATTTATTTAACAATTTATGATACCATAATATTAATTTCATAAAGACTGTAGTACTTTGAGAAGCATAAATTAAATAGAAATTTAAATTTTTAGCTGCTCAATTTCTCTACCCACCTAAGCGGCAGTCTCACGTTTAGCTTGCATTTTCCATTTTCAAGCGCAGGGGCGCACCTAGCAAACTTACTGAAATCTCAAGGAAGCAAATGGTGGGAGTGTCTCTGTCGTGATCCGGGGTGAAAGAGGGAAAAATGAAGATGACACAGACATATATTTTATGTATGACCAGGAAGTATTTATTCAGCGATTGGCGGGAAAAGGTAATATGTACGGAAACATCGTTGCGTACGGAACATGGTTAGTCTACTTTACCTTGATTGTTCTCCTCCAAGTTCATTGTATTCGGTGAATCTTTCTTCACCCTGGTGGAGTACCACCACCACAACAGCAGCAGACTGGTGGTGATCAGCATGATTTGGGGTTTGCTGAGAACCAGATGGAGTCTTCTAGACAGGTCTTGTAGACAATCTAGCGAATATCAGACTATTGAGTCAAATAAATAGTGTTTGCTATCAAGCAGGCTGAATGTTTCAGACAAGCAGAGTGAATCTTGCAGTCATTCAATTGAGCAGATGAGAATTATACAGACTCTGAACATTCTAATGTTCTAATTATGATGTCCCGCTTGACCGCTTCCACACTCTCAGAAAAAAAGGTACAAAAGCTGTTACTAGGATGGAACCTTTTCAAAAGATGCACCTTTGTATCTGAAGGGAGCTTACTGTTAGTACGCATTAATACCTGTTAGTGTTCATACCTAAAGTGTACATATTAGTACTGAAAGTGTACATACAGAATTAATACCTAAAAAGTATAAAATTGCATCTTTAAAAAAGTACTTCCCAAGTGAAAGCTTTTGTACCTTTTTTTTCTGCAGGACCAAATGCCAAAAGAAAACAAGTGGTGCGTATAGTTTATCTAGTCCTCTGTTTCTCCAACAGTCAGTTTGATCTCCTTTTTTATAATACACCCTCTCTTATTACCAGCCCCTTCTGCTTTTAAAACAGTATTTAGTATAATAGTATAGGCTAACCGAGACTTGTCATAGCGCTTGCATATCATTGCTCTTTTGTTGGTCTTGATTGCTTCTATTGTCATCATTTTTAAGTCATTTTGGATAAAAGCGTCTTTTAAATAACTAAATGTATTGTATTCAAACTAACACATCCTCTCATATCTATAAATTGAAGGATCATAAAACTGTAAATCAGGCAGAGTCAGAGATGTGTTTGCACATGATGGGAGACAATGATGATGTGTATTCATTCATATGAATAGATAAAAAAAAGTGTAAAAATCTGAAGTGAAGCTAATATCTTACACAGATTCCAGTCACATTCTGCGAGTAATTTAAACAGAATGGTTAAAGTTGGTCTTAATTTAATGATATTTTGCTAAAAAATTCTAATCAGTTATTAATCACAATTGTTTTCATTCGAGAAATGTATTTTTACATTGAACTTATTGTACTGTCACATAAGCATATTAGGAATGCATAGTCGGCAACACCAAAGCTCCAAAAAATAACATTTTTATTATTAAAAAACTATCGCACACCGTGTGACGTTTCGAGTACGCAGGCTCTTCATCGGACTGGCTGCGTTCGAAACCGCATACGCAATGAGTAGGTACTTCATTTCAATAAGTGCTAAAAGAGTACGTAATCTACAGCCAAATCTCATTGAGTATGAATGCGATCCGCCCTGTTGATGTTATCATGTGACCTATGACGTTATAACAAGAGCAACAACTTAAAGGGATAGTTCACCCAAAAATGAAAATTAGCTGAAGATTTACTCTCAAGGCATCCTAGGCGTGTCCGATATTCCTCTTTCAGACGAACACATTCTGAGTTATATTCAACATGGTCTTGTCTGTTCCAATCTGTTTAATTGTAGTGAATGGTGTCCGTTTCTGAATCTGAAAAAAAAGTATCCATCCATCACAAAACTACTCCATACGGGGTGTTAATAAAGGACTTTTGAAGCGAAACGATGCGTTTGTTTAAGAAAAATGTCGACTTATAACTTTAAAAACTGTTTAGTCCAGCATTCCGGTCTCTTAAGCAGGCGCGTTCCCGACAAGGCGGTCGAGCGTATGACGTAACGCTTTTTTTCAAGCAGTCATTTGATTTCTGTATTAGAAGTAACACAATTATCTTACTTTATGTTTCTTTCAGGTTTTCCCCCTTTTTTCTCACAAATGCTGCCATCACCTTTCCTTGCAGGTCCTGCTCCACCACAGAAGATCTGCAGCAAAGGCGCATAAATCAAGAATCAGAAAAGTGCTGTAATAGCTCTGTTTGAAATTACAATAATTTAAATAAACTACAATATAAGATTTAAAAGATTTGAGAGCCTTTGATGGCAGCATTACTTCATCAGTCACTCTTCACCAGATAAACACGTATCTTATCTGTCCCTGTACTACCCAGACAAGATTCAGTCACCTCAGTGATTTATCTGATAAGTACTACATTTATGTTAACTCTATTTTTATCCAACACAAATATTCCTCAATTTATTAACAGACTAATAGATAAATAAAAGAGATAACGCACATTAAGTAACTTCATGTAGATGTGTTTATATTTACATTACTTACATTCATGTAAAGAAGGGTTGACAGCTGTGAATTCTACAGAATTCTACAGTGAATGTGTGATGTAACACATACATCACTCACTCAGATGTCTGTTCACGTCTATAAGATGTTCATATGCAATTCTTTTAGAACATTTTTCTGCCACAAATGAAATATACATCTTAAAGACTATTACTAAATGTCTGTAAATTAACTCTGGTGACGCACGTGTGCTTACTGGAGCTCCCCTGTTAGCTATACATAAAACGTGTTTTTACTGCAAAATCAGAAATATACTGTACTGTCTAGCATTTACACCTTAAGCAATTCAACAGTTTGCTCTCCAGTAGCTCAACAAACGTGATTTTAACACAAGGAACCGTGTTTTGGTTTGTAATAAAGAGTTACACGCCCTCTTTTTCCCTACTATATAGTAGGTAAGTAGGCATATAAGGATGCAACTTAAGTATACGTAAGTCCGACTCTTGCGAGAATTAGTGCACTGACCTACAAATTCTCATCTACTCTTTTATGAATACTTATGATTCAAATATACTTATTCGCTCGCCTACTGCTTTTTGCCTACTATATAGTAGGGAAGTATGTGATTTCGAACGCAGCCATTGTCACATAAGCACAAATAAAGAGAACTCAGATGGGTTATTTTATCACATCTAATTTATTATATTCATATTTATTTGATTTAGTAGGTTTATTATATACACTAACAATCTCTATATTAGATTTCATTACTCTTCAATTAAAAGATAACTAAAAACAAAAGTGTGGAGTGCCCTTGATATATATATATATATATATATATATATATATATATATATATATACACACATACCTTTGCCACTCAATCCTGGACTGCATTTCCCATAAGCCATTGCCCAGACTCATGCCTGATTGTTTTACCTGTTGCTCGTTACCTTTGCTTATATAAGCCCTGTGTTTTCTGTCACGCTGCAAAGTCTTGCTAGTGTTACAGCTGCACTTCTGAGCAGGCTGTCTTTTGATTTCATAAAAAGTTTACCAAATAAGCCAAGCTTGTTTTACTTAGTCAGATGTATTGTCTCTTGATTTGGTTTCATAAAGCAAATTTACCATAGTTTAGTAACTGTGGCAACTTATGCTCGGAAACTAACCTGCTCTGGAACATTTTCCCCCAGATTCACAAACAAGGCTTAAGCCTAGTCCTAGACTAAAATGTAAGTCTAAGCTGTTTCAACTGACAGAAACTTGCCCGGACTGATCTTAAAAGATAGCCCTTTTTTGTCTTTAAAAGCACATATGCACCTAATGTAATGTTTTTTTTCTAAGGCATGTTTATAAAAACTACTTAAATGTCTTAATTAAACTATGGCCTAGTCCCGGCTTAGTCTAAGACCTGTCTGTGAAACCGGGCCTGAAACTGTCAAACTAAGCTGAGCTCCTCTAACACTGACCAATTGGAACATATTGATATTACTTACCACTAACTCTCACACATACAGTTGTTTGACTTATATTAAGAAAATGTGCATGTGGTCTTTTACCTTTTAAAAAAATACATTTTGTTTTTTTTTGCGGTGTAATTTCACCTATATTTAACAGTGCTTCATAAGAAGTATCCTTTCCCCACCTTTCACTAATACAACGACCATTTTTTTTTTATTCTTAACCAATGGTTTAAAAGAAAAGAGTAAACGCAGTCACTAATAGGGTGTGACAGCTGTCAATCAAAATGTGGAGCAGTGATTCTTTCCCTGTCAGAAACAAATGAATAATTCTGTCAAAGCTAAGTCAAAGCTATTTTACAAGGCGTCATAATGGCAACAAATAAAAGATAATATTCTTTTAGTAAAGACTGGGCTAGAACATATGCCTGGGTGAGGCCGATAGAAGGGGACACCCAAAGATTGTTTTGCAGTCTATGTAAAAGCAGCTTTTCTGTTTCACATGGAGGAGAATATGACGTTAAGCACCACAGCACATGCACATCACACAAGAAAAGGGAACAACAGAAAAAAACGGTCAACGGAATCGTTCCTTATATCCAAATAGGATAGCCAGGTTGATAAAATCACAGTGGCTGAGGTAACCAGTGTTTATCACAGTGTTGTAATAAATTTATGAAGCTATTATTTCAGCTCTGGGGAGTCATTTATTAAAGATTCAATATTGCTTTGATTGAAGTGATATTAATCTTTAACTTATGATTTATTCTTTATTAACGACTTATCCAGCGACCATTACCATCAGTATATCTTTAACAATTTCATTTATCTTGCTTCGTGGCCAATGATAAAACAAACAAAATTAGTACTTTATCAAAACTGAGCTAGGTAACGCGATCTCTGGCAAATAGTTTAAAACTTGAAAATCACACAGCCCAAGACATCATTCTTTATAAATTAAACAAGGTTTATTTGCTAACTGTTGTTCTACAATACTACGTTAAACGTACTAAAACATATACACACATAAACATACGCACACACATAAGGAGTTTTGCGGTTTGAAGAGAGTTTTAAGGCTAACACTCTTTTGCTATCTCGTAACTTTACCAGAGGAAGATCACAGTAGACACTTCGCTATCTTTACTGCATACAGATCAATTCACCAGCAACAATAGAGATTTGTTTGGTCTACTTGCTTTCAGTTGATTTGTCAGCTGATCTGGTGTTTCTGCGTGTTTCCTGGAAACCTCCGGCTGCAGGTTGTGTGATGTCACTGGGGAAGCCCTCTTGTGATTGGCAGTTGCCTGGTTCCTTTGTGACGTGATGACGCTTGTTTTAGAGTTCTTAAGGCTTCAGGCGTTAAAGTTTTTCAGTGAGACCTTTGTCGAAGTCTATGAGTTCTTTAGGTTCGTCTGCCTCATCTGATGGTAAAGTTCATCTGATGGTAAAGATGATGATCGAGCGCGATCAAATGAACCCGAAGTTCCAGCGAGCAGCAGGCGAGAGGATGAGCTAAGCTTGTGTGTCCATTTTTAACGGCCCGATTTGGGTTCACCCACGGGCGGCTGTCCCAATCAGATTGTTCTTGGGGGGCGGAGCCCCGCCCCGCACGGCTTCTTTCCACCTACATCACCTGATAGTCAAATGATTACATGAAGGAAAATACCTCTAAAAACATATACAAGTATTCATCATTCGTACGATGCTGAGAATTGACATATAGTTAACACCAAATTGTTGCATTTATCATGAGAAATCAAATTCGACATATTTCACACACGTTCATAGCTTTTCCTGCTAAAACATAAAAGGGTTCAGATTAAAGATTAGAAACAACACATCATGCTTATAGATGACATAAAATACAACCTTAATATATATTGTCTCTCGAGCATACTGTTTTTATAGTAGCAGTACTTACTGGTTGTCTTTTTTAGAAATCCTCTATGTAGGTTTACATTTATTTGTCTGTTCCAGGAGATTAACAAAAACACGCTTCCTATAGAATTCCAGAGGACGAAAGGGCTTTTCAGGGGTCAGGAAGTCATTTCCTGTGGAGGTCTGGGGAGCGTTTGTATCAACGTATAACTGTCCTTTTGTAGATTACATCAGTGACTTATGTGTTACTGTTCAGGAGATCCTGGAGTTTGTGGTCGCTGTACTATCTCTCCAAATAAGAAGTTCCTTCTGTGTTTATTTATGGCAAGTCAGTCAAAGAAACAACGATGAAATTCTGTTTCTAAGTGGATCTGGAGAGCAAAGGTCAGTTATTAGGTCGTTCAAGGATGTGGCTCTATAAATTTCTCCCTTCCTGTGTCTTTATCAGAGATTAGCAAAGGGGTCCTCCAGACAGAGCGGCGTCATTATTGGAGTTGGTTGATTTTACGACTCGCAAATGTCCAACAAAATAATCTCATCGTGTTAATGTGTGAGAGTCCATGGTAATGTGGGCCTGTCCACTCAAGTTCTAGAGTGTGCAGCATGCGTAATCATACAGATCACCCGACTGTGGTAGTAAGACAGCCCCGGTCACTTGTCCAGACTCTGAGATCACAAAGAAAATGTCATGTGATTGAACGAAAGCAGCTAACAAGAGAACAAGCTAAAAGATAATGATCTACAACTTGATATGATTTCTGCATACACTGCTGATAATGCAAGTGTAAATAATAGCAAACACAATTCTGTTTTCCAAAAGCTAAAAGCATAAAACTGGTTCACATAGTGCAAAATCACTTACGAAAAATACGTTTATTCATTAGTATACTTCCTTTAAACAAAAAATAGGAAAGTATACTTTTGATGTACTTCTCAGAAATATACATAAAATAACATTTAAGTATACTTGACTTTTACTTCGAAAAAGTCTAAATTTATTTGATTTGAGCTATACTTGTGCTCCCAGAGATTTTTCATTGTTATACAGTAGGGGGAGCTAGTACAGAATTTCTAAAACGCAAGCGAAGAAGAAACTGAAAAAACGATGCTTCCACATGTAATCTAACATGATCATCAGACATAAAACATCAAAACAATAACCAGGGCTGTGATTTTTTTTCCTTCCTGATGTTCCTCCTTTTTGTCCTTGGCCAATCACATGCCTAATGTTATGGAAAAAAATGTTTGATGTAATAATGATTGTCAAGCTTTGGGTTGTTGCTCTCCATATGCATTTTGATTATCTTTCTGAATCTGAAAAGAATATCTTTTTTTTATGTTATTTATTTCTTTATTTTTTTTATGAAACCTACCCACATTCAAGTGTTTATAAAAAAAATTACACATAAAACTGGAATAAAATTTTATTGTTTACAAGAAGATAAGCTGTTCTTCCTTTCTAAAAAGTTTTGTACATTCATATTTTCAAATATGGAAATAGACATTGAAACCAGTCAACAAGATTTTTAGTTATCCTCCTCAATGCGCACAGAAGGATCGAAAGCTGTATTTTCATTTGTGGAAGAAGATTATCAGGCTTTACTGAGACAGGTACCAACAAGATGGTTAAGATGGCAATTTGCCTGGGAAAAAATAAATAATGGAATTTTATTTCACAAATCTCTGTAATAGAGTTATAATTACATCTGTCAAGAATGTTGTGGGGGATTGTGTGTATATTGCATAGTTTTACTCATTCCCGCAGCTTTTGAGTTTATAATGAGAAATTCCTGCAAACATTTATTGAATATAGCATGTAGGCTAGATGAGTAAATAATCCACAAAAACTAGCAGATTAAATCCGTCATCTGAAAACACGTGAGTGATTCAGCTGGACCGCGTCCTTCTCTCTTTCACTCTCTCAAAGCGGCGGCTTCACGTCAGCGCATCTCATCTGCACTACAACAAACAACAACAACAACAAATTAAGCTCGGATGAGCTTTATTTGTCACATACACAATTATACAGAGTATAATGAGGAGTGAAATGTGTTCTCTGCATTTAACCCATCCAAGTGTACACACTTGGAGCAGTGGGCAGCCGACAGTGCAGCGCCCGGGGAGCAGTCGTGGACTTCCGGAGCCGGGATTCGAACCCACAACCTTGGGTTACCTCGGGTTCCAAGTCCAACGCTCTATCCATTAGGCCAACGACTGCCCTCACTACAACAAGCTGCTGCACGCTGTCGCTGTTCCAGGATTTTCACTCGCATCTCGGGACAGTTGACCGAATTGTCACTTGCTTAATCGGGTTATCGTTGCATTGTCACAAAAATGTATAATTTGCAGGTCTTTTTACTCGCGTGCTCCAGAGGCTGTTTCAGGCTGAGCGCTCAGTCACATCCAAAGCCGCCTATATAGCCAGTATAATATTGAGTTATTTTTCCTAGTTTGTTGTTGAGCTTTTAAGTGGCCAAATACACACTAAATTACAGAAAAAGGGCCGTCATTGTGAGTATCCTGTTTTTTTTAAAGTAAATGTGAACAGTTGAGAAAGAAAACTAATGGACAAACTCAACTGCTGTTCTAAAACTTTTTTTCATAATTGAATACGATTTTAAAGATGCACGTGAAAGACTGGATTTGTTTATTGATACAACTGCATGAAAATAAAAGCAGACACGGGCATGTTTTCTGATTATTAATTTCCCCCCTACGGCAACGTAAAGTAAATAAATAGGCCTAAATAATAATAATAATAGATAACCACTATTAAAGCTGCAAACGCAAATTAAGTGTACAAGCCTGAAGTGGCCATGGGAAGATTTGGGAGAATCCCCGGTGAGCAGCGCAAAACAGCTGGTAACAAACCGGTCTGGATCAGCACCTCCAAAATCTGATCATCTCATTTAAAGGAAATGAAAGACATTTGTGTGCGAGTTATTATAGCTTTGCATTTTTAAATTCCTTTTTTATTTTAAATGCTTTAAATTTTTGCTATTAATTTTAGTTTATTTTTTATTTTGTGAACGGTTTTCTACTCTATAAAGGTTACTTTGCGTTTGAATTTGAGTGTTAATAATTAAAGTTTAGCAGAATTAATATAACCCTTCCAGAGCACAGACCAAATACATTTTAATTTAAGCTTATTGACTCAAACCACTAGCAACACTACATTAAAGCATGTTGAGATTGATTAGAAAATGAATATTTATTTTTGATTATTTTATTTAGTTGCTGTTGGTTTTGTTTTTCATTTATTTTGACTTTTCTTTTAAATTCTCTTTCTTGCCTAAATGGCTTAATTTTTGTCAAATAAAGTTAATAATACGAAATATTTTAGTTTAAACGTATACAACATTTCTTATATTCAAACTCGTTTTTAAACTAAGCATTTTTAGAAGCAAAAATTTCAGTCAGAAAAAGACTGATGCGGCTCGTCTAGGTGACGATTTGCTTTAAATTAATTACAATGGGTTTTTAGATTAAACGAATCAAACCTATATTTGACCAAAAAAAGGCTATATATAATCTTACCTTTCAGAAGCGCGTGTCTGGCTTTAAAACTCATCGGACATCACCAGCAGCGAAAGTCATTCATGTCTGGATAGTTTTAATTGTTATGATGACATTTATGAATGTACATTATGATGTTTTGCATGTAGAGTATAGCCTATTGACAGCACTCAGTTGGGGGGTGGCGTGGGAGGGGCATGATTATGAAGCAAAGTTCATTTAGATTTAGAGTAACTAAGGGGTGATAACTTGTTGATATAAGTGCAATAATTCCAAACAAATGCCCAAAAGATAAACTAAAAATCTCTGTCCTTTTTGCTGCCCTGACTGTGCTGTCGGCCTGACCTAGATGACTGAGTTCGCCTATATGCACACGCCGGCCCTGTGTAGGTTATTGATCCATGCGTTATGTTGCGTCCTTTGCGTGTTCAGGTTCTTGATTTCAAATGTGGATGTGCAGCAAGGGTGGTCATTATAGATTATTTTTCATATATGCACACTATAGGACAGCACAAACGTCTTTCATTGGCGCGTGAGAAGTGGTATCCAACAAAATGAGGTGCCGGATCGGATTTCAGAGGTGCCGGATCCGGCTTGTTCCGGCACATATGAAACCCTGAGTACAGGTGCATCTCAATAAATTAGAATGTCGTGGAAAAGTTCATTTATTTCAGTAATTCAACTCAAATTGTGAAACTCGTATTAAATAAATTCAATGCACACAGACTGAAGTAGTTTAATCTTTGGTTCTTTTAATTGTGATGATTTAGGCTCACATTTAACAAAAACCCACCAATTCACTCTCAACAAATTAGAGTACTTCATAAGACCAATAATAATTGTTGGCCTTCTGGAAAGTATGTTAATTTACTGTATATGTACTCAATACTTGGTGGGGGGCTCCTTTTGCTTTAATTACTGCCTCAATTCGGCATGGCATGGAGGTGATCAGTTTGTGGCACTGCTGAGGTAGTATGGAAGCCCAGGTTTCTTTGACAGTGGCCTTCAGCTCATCTGCATTTTTTGGTCCCTTGTTTCTCATTTTCCTCTGTACAATACCCCATAGATTCTCTATAGGGTTCAGGTCTGGTGAGTTTGTGGCCAGTCATGCATGCCAACACCATGGTCATTTAACCAAGTTTTGGTGCTTTTGGCAGTGTGGGTATGTGCCAAATCCTGCTGAAAAATGAAATCAGCATCTTTAAAAAGCTGGTCAGGAGAAGGAAGCATGAAGTGCTACAAAATGTATTGGTAAACGGGTGGAGTGACATTGGTTTTCAAAAAGAACAATGGACCAACACCAGCAGATGACATTGCATCCCAAATCATCACAGACTGTGGAAACTTAACACTGGACTTCATGCAACTTGGGCTATGAGCTTCTCCAGACTCTAGGACCTTTTTTCCAAATGAAATACAAAACTTGCTCTCATCTGAAAAGAGGACTTTGGACTAGAGGCTGACATTTTTTCGGGAATCCCACGGGTCGCAGGATTCCCGCGGGATGGGAAACAAAATCGCTACGAATCACGTGATTGGGACGGGAGAGGAAAAAATGTAATCGGGAGTGGGCGGGACCGGGAATAGTAATGATACCCAACTTTACACACAAATATACCTTTTATATAAATAAACTATAAACTGTATATTTTAATTCTGAACTCAATTCTAGTTGCCCTGTCTCTTTATGCTCTCCTCCTGTTTGCTTTGGTGTGGCTGGTTAAGTGAATGACGCAGTCCGTGATGGACAGATTGTTAACGGCATGCGTTTTTAAGCCTTGTTTGTTTAAATATGTAAGCAATTAAAAAGCATTTGGGCGCGAAAGACAACTCCTTTCAGTACATGCGCGCTGTGTTCTGTTCTGTGTGAACAGCGCGCTAGCCGCTTGAACGGGCAAATACATGAAGTATGTCAAACTACCTCCCTTGGCAAGTATCTTTAGCAATAATTAATCCATATTGAATTTATATACTGGAGTACAGATGCACCGATCAACAGGATATTTGTTTGTTTTATTTTAGAGCATCTTCTGTTCCGTGCTTGCACACAAGCTGCACTGTCGGCACTCGGGCGCGGCACACATACATACTGGAGCACGGAACTTCTGATATGTGCAGGCTGATTGCGTGAACAATAGACCTGTTAAGCAATATATTGTGAGAGGGCCGTTTGCTACAGCGTCCCAAACGACTCAAAATAATAAACCACAAAGTTAACAAAACGATGGACTCAACTGTGCTGAGCGAGAGTGCTTCTCTGCCACCTTCACGTCCTGTTTCCCTCTTATGAAGCCGTGACGAGATCCCTGCATTCAAATAATTTTTTTTTGTTGAAAGAATAATGTAATATTCCACTGGTTGACAACCATAAATATTTATATGCAAAATATTTGTGTTGTTTTTCGTGTCAAATGTGAAGAATGACAGGTTGGATGCCACACGTATTATAATTTGTTTTTGGCAGAGTATACAGGTGTAATTTTCACTTTAGCTTCAGGCAATGTAACATGATTTTATGATCGTAATTTTGACTTAATTCTTAAAATAGTATGACGTTAATCTTATTTATTTATTTATTTGAAAAGGATAAACTGATCAAACTGGCGCTGGCCGCTTGGTATTTAAAAATAAAACAAAAAAACTTGAATTTAACAAATTAAATGTTCCAGTCATATTTCTAAATTAAATTAATAAAGAAAGGAAACAAAATAATGACCAATTTGCTATTAAAAACCAAAACTGAACAATTTAAATGGCAGCAACAGCAGCATTGTAATGTAATGTGGAGGAGAGAGAAAGAGAGAGAGAGAGAGCCGGGCTCAGACTTAGGCGGAGAATTCTGAGAAGCTGCAGGGCTCTATATTCCTTTCCTTGTTTCAATTCAAAGTTCACCGAACTAATTATGAACAATACTCCCGTCTTCTTCCCATGTTAATTTAATATATATATATATATATATATGAAATAGGTTATTTTTATGAAGACAGACGTTAAAATTAATGTTCACATAATAAGTGCCGTCATTCAGGCGGTTCACAAATTATGTTTTAGCGCGTAATATGTTTTAAGAATGATATTCTGTTTAGCGCGCAATATGTTTTACGCCTAATATTCATTAATGCATTAATCAAAATTAAGATTTTCTTTTTAATAATATGAATGTTCATGTTCATTTTTAAAATAGAAATGTATAGCCTTATGAGCAGTTGATAATCGACGGACTGTTCTGTTAATAAATGCCATCATTCGGTTATGTTATATTAATATGTTTCAGCACTCATACTTTACAACCATTAATATTCTTGGGTTAAGATAGACTATTCTCTAATGAATTAAACAGTTTGTTATCATACAGATTGAAAGCCTGGGTGGTCTCTCTCTCCGGTCTCTCTCTGTTTGTGTGTGTGTGTGTGTGTGTGCGCGCGCGTGGGCGGGTGCATGCACGGGAGGGGTGCGATTTTCGAATAGTAATCGAATAATACCCAGCGATTATCGAATATTACTTTTGCTTAAAATGCCCATCCCTAGTAGCAAATTTACATGGCCGCTCAATATGATGTTAACCTAGAGAAATGTGCGCTATTGAAGTGTGTGTGTGGAGAGTGGAAGCGCGTTTGCTGCAGGACAGGCTCCTGTGCGCTCACTTGCTCTTAAAATCTCCGTAATATTTGGTCATACAGATAAAAGTAGCCTAATACATCTTTTGAATCTGTAAAGACTCAACGTTTATTTGTGTGCACTCAGAATAACAACGAAATGCTGCGCTTTTAAGCAAACAGGATGTGCTTTAGGTCTCATGTGAACTTGAGCGAGAAACTTCGAAACTCCGTCTTTGAAAAATATATCTATAGAGAGTGAAATATCTAAAAAAACAACATTAGAAGAAGTGTGTGCTAGCATGGATGATTTACATGAAATTTAATCTGTGCAACACTGTGCATAAGATGGCTTTCAGTTCAATAAAATAACAAAAAACTACATTTTGGGTTTTTATTCAACTAATAAGGTGATCTGTACTATATTTTTACTGTAATTGACAGATTTCGGCAAAAAAAAAAAAAAAAACACGGGAGTGGGAGGGAATGGGAGTCATTCTTCCGGGAGTGGACGGGACGGGATTTCCCCCCCAGTTTTTTCGTGGGATTGGGACGGGAAGAGATTAATTTTTGTGGGAGTGGGACGGGAGAGGTTTGAAAATTCACTCCCGTGTCACCCTCTACTTTGGACCACTGGGCAACAGTCCAGTTCTTCTCCTTAGCCCAGTTAAGACTCATCTGACCTTGTCTGTGGTTCAGGAGGAACCACAGACAACCACTGTGTCTTAACAAGAGGAATACGAATAACTGTAGCCAAATTCCTTGACACGTCTGTGTGTGGTGGCTCTTGATGCCTTGACCTCAGCCTCAGTCCATTCCTTGTGAAGTTAACCCAAATTCTTGAATCAATTTTTTGATTTACAATCCTCATAGGCTGCGGTTCTCTCTGTTGGTTGTGCATTTTTTGTTCCACACTTTTTTCCTTCCACACAACTTTTTGTTAACATGCTTGGATACAGCACTCTGTGAACAGCCAGCTTCTTTGGCAAAGA
This sequence comes from Oxygymnocypris stewartii, assembly GCA_003573665.1. NCBI lineage: Eukaryota > Metazoa > Chordata > Actinopteri > Cypriniformes > Cyprinidae > Oxygymnocypris > Oxygymnocypris stewartii. The sequence continues at coordinate 49,904 of QVTF01009550.1, forward strand.
ATGTTTGTGGCTTACCCTCCTTGTGAAGGGCGTCAATGATTGCCTTCTGGACAACCGTCAGATCAGCAGTCTTACCCATGATTGTGTAGCCTAGTGAACCAAACTGAGAGACCACTTTGAAGGCTCAGGATAGCTTTGCAGGTGTTTTGAGTTGATTAGCTGATTGGCATGTCACCATATTCTAATTTGTTGAGATAGTGAATTGGTGGGTTTTTGTTAAATGTGAGCCTAAATCATCACAATTAAAAGAACCAAAGACTTTGGGTGAATCCCATTTCTTTGTCTTACCCCTTCCCGTTTGTTTTACCCCTAGTCCTTGTCCCTCGAAACAAAGTGGTAAGTACTAGGGATTAAAACATACCCCTATGAAATCAGATACCACTTGGTTATTGTTACGCCATCATACATCGTCGCTAGCTGGCTGCTACGTCATATATAGTTCAAGTGTACATCATATATATGTAAATCACGTATCGATGTCTCCAAAGCAAGTAGTGTTATGCACTAATATCAAACGAAATTCGCTGCTAATGGAATTTAGTTAAAACTGTAGACATGCATGGAGTCCATTCAAAGCTAACATTAGTCAGAGAAATGCGGGACTGTTGTGCAAATCAGCAATGTAACGTTAGCGTAGAAAACTAGCGATTTATTTTATTTTTTGTAAAAAAAAAAAAAAACTTTTCAATTAAGAACATGGCTGCAAATACAAACCTGATTCCAAAAAAGTTGGGACACTGTACAAACTGTGAATAAAAAAGGAATGCAATAATTTACAAATCTCATAAACTTATATTTTATTCACAATAGAATATAGATAACATATCAAATGTTGAAAGTGAGACATTTTGAAATGTCATGCCAAATATCGGCTCATTTTGGATTTCATGAGAGCTACACATTCCAAAAAAGTTGGGACAGGTAGCAATAAGAGGCTGGAAAAGTTAAATGTACATATAAGGAACAGCTGGAGCCAATTTGCAACTTATTAGGTCAATTGGCAACATGATTGGGTATAAAAAGAGCCTCTCAGAGTGGCAGTGTCTCTCAGAAGTCAAGATGGGAAAAGGATCACCAATTCCCCCAATGCTGCGGTGAAAAATAGTGGAGCAATATCAGAAAGGAGATTCTCAGAGAAAAATTGCACAGAGTTTGAAGTTATCATCATCTACAGTGCATAATATCATCCAAAGATTCAGAGAATCTGGAACAATCTCTGTGCGTAAGGGTCAAGGCCGGAAAACCATACTGGATGCCCGTGATCTTCGGGCCCTTAGACAGCACTGCATCACATACAGGAATGCTACTGTAATGGAAATCACAACATGGGCTCAGGAATACTTCCAGAAAACATTGTCGGTGAACACAATCCACCGTGCCATTCGCCGTTGCCGGCTAAAACTCAATAGGTCAAAAAGAAGCCATATCTAAACATGATCCAGAAGCGCAGGCATTTTCTCTGGGCCAAGGCTCATTTAAAATGGACTGTGGCAAAGTGGAAAACTGTTCTGTGGTCAGACGAAGCAAAATGTGAAGTTCTTTTTGGAAAACTGGGATGCCATGTCATCCGGACTAAAGAGGACAAGGACAACCCAAGTTGTTATCAGCGCTCCGTTCAGAAGCCTGCATCTCTGATGTATGGGGTTGCATGAGTGCGTGTGGCATGGGCAGCTTACACATCTGGAAAGGCACCATCAATGCTGAAAGGTATATCCAAGTTCTAGAACAACATATGCTCCCATCCAGACGTCGTCTCTTTCAGGGAAGACCTTGCATTTTCCAACATGACAATGCCAGACCACATACTGCATCAATTACAACATCATGGCTGCGTAGAAGAAGGATCCGGGTACTGAAATGGCCAGCCTGCAGTCCAGATCTTCACCCATAGAAAACATTTGGCGCATCATAAAGAGGAAGATGCGACAAAGAAGACCTAAGACAGTTGAGCAACTAGAAGCCTGTATTAGACAAGAATGGGACAACATTCCTATTCCTAAACTTGAGCAACTTGTCTCCTCAGTCCCCAGACGTTTGCAGACTGTTATAAAAAGAAGAGGGGATTCCACACAGTGGTAAACATGGCCTTGTCCCAACTTTTTTGAGATGTGTTGATGCCAAGAAATTTAAAATCAACTTATTTTTCCCTTAAAATGATACATTTTCTCAGTTTAAACATTTGATATGTCATCTATGTTGTATTCTGAATAAAATATTGAAATTTGAAACTTCCACATCATTGCATTCTGTTTTTATTCACAATTTGTACAGTGTCCCAACTTTTTTGGAATCGGGTTTGTATATATGTACAGAACTGTGTAGAGCACAAAACAAGACAGTGGTAATTTTCCGAAAATACTTATATTTATGGGACTCTCTGGATGATCTGGCCATCATTGGTGCCATTGCGCAGTGTGTTCTGGGTACCCCTTGGCTTCAAGTAAGCTCGCGAAAATGCTTGGTTTTAAGGGGTTTCTACCCCTTCCCCTTAGCCCCACCCCACAAAACGAGAATTGGGATAGCCCTTACTCTTACGTGAACGCACAAATCTAAGGGGAAGGGGTAAGACAGAGAATTGGGATTCACCCTTAAACTACTTCAGCCTGTGCATTGAATTTATTTAACCTTGACACACATTGAAAAAAAACAAAAAACATTTAATATAACATATTATAGCAGATGGAAACCTTATCTGACTTGTGTGCACCTCACTCTCCAGCTCCTTCCCAGGGCCAATCTGTATGATTGGTTCAACTGATAAGTCAATCGGTGAGGGTGGAGGGGATATTGGGGGCAGATTGTCTTGTTAGATGGTGTGGTGTAGAGGTGTGGGTGAAGAGCATGGTCTAGTTTGACTTGCTATTTCTCTATGTGGTCTTTTAAGTGGTAGTTATTCCTGGGTAATTCTGTGGGTATCCAGGGTGTCTTTAAAGTTTGAGATGGTCTATATTGATTTTGGGGTAAACCACTCCCTTCTCATCCTTTAAAGCTGCGCTTTTGTCTTTAGTTTTGTTGTTTTTAAACAAGTAACCTGCAATAACATTCTGAAAGCCTAATAGAAGAAATAAGGTAAACGTACCTATGAAGCTCACCAAAATCTACATTGAGACATTTTTAGTGCACAAGATACTGGTTTCGGTAGAAAAAGTTAAAATAAATTATTAATCTCTCACATAAAAATATTTAATTTTAAATAAAAGAATTTCAATTAAGATATACAACATTAAATACAAAAAGTCTGGTTGTGCTTAATGGGTACATTTGTGTTAAATTAAAGTCTGCTATTGTGTGATCCTCAGTCGTTTAGTATACGATGGCCAGTTTTCGTTTGTGAATATTTACAAAGTTGTTAAGTGTATGATACCTGGTGTTTTAAAAATCTGTTCACATTTTAAAAGTTGTGTAGTGTGTTCTAGCCTTTAGTTGCTTTTTTCATGGACCGATATGACAGGTTTCTGATGGATGACATGCCGCTTTCATATTTGGGTATAAACTATAGTTGTCTCGATTTTGTCATCTTAAAGCTGTTAAAATAAGTTATTAGACATTTTATAAAGATTAACTTAAAGTGACAACCATCAGTTAATATTTTAAGTCTGTTTGTGAAGTATTAGATGGTTAATGTGGAAGAGCTTAAAGAGAGCAGACTGAGCTTAATTGGAGCAGCAACAATTTTTAATACATTTCATGTAATATTTATTAAAATGACAGCATTTTGCTAAATAAATAGTCTAGTTCATGTATTAAGTTCATACATATTTTAATATGAACAACTATTATTAACAATTTCTATTAAATTATACTTTTTCTTATTGATGTCATGCTGAAGCTGTGTGATTTTCATAGTAGGGCTGTGCGATTAATCAAAATCAAAATAAAATCGTGATTTGAGCTTGCACGATTTCTAAATCGCTTTATAGCACGATTTTTTCCGCGCGCCCGGCCCCAACCTCCCGCAGTATGCTATCCGAACCAATCAGAATGCAGCATGCCTAAATTGAGCGCGAGAACAGAACAGACCGGGCATACAGACAGATATGCTTAACAGGGAAGATGAGTTCAGAACAGGATAAGGACTTGGTGGCCAAAACAAAATCAACATCTGTGGTGTGGGAGTACTTTGGATACAGGAGAGATGATTTATCACAGAGCCAGGTAATTTGCAAGACCTGTCAATCTGTCTTTGCGGCAAAACATGGTAACACAACAAATCTATTTCAACAGATGAGGCAGCGCCACAAAGAGCTCTATGACCAATGCATGGCAAAAAAATCCCTGGACATGAACGAAAGTACATCCCAAACGCATTCGGAACGAGGTGAACAAAAAGGCATAAAGAAATAACCGACGCGGTCACGTATCATTTATGCAAAGATATGGTGCCCGCAAATATCGTCAGTAAAGCCGGCTTCCAAAAAATGATACAGAGCCTTGATAAGAGATACCAACTGTCATCGCAAAGTTATTTTTCAAGAGTTGCCATCCCTGAAATGTATTCCAAATGCAAGGCGAGTGTTGAATTGGAGTTAAAACAAGTGAAATACTACGCAACTACTTCAGATATGTGGTCAAGCAGAACATCGGAGCCTTACTTAAGTTTAACGGTGCACTTTATTAATGACGATTTCGAAATGAAAAGCCGATGCTTGCAAACGTCATACTTCCCTGATGACCACACTGGAGAGAATCTGTCTCAGGGTTTGAGAGATGCTCTGGCTTCCTGGGGACTTTGTGAGGAGCAGCAAGTGTCAATCACCACAGACAACGGATCGAACATTGTGAAGGCTGTCGCTCTAAACAAATGGACACGATTACAATGCTTTGGACATAGACTGCATCTTGCAATCGGTAAGTTTCATTACATAAATAATGAAAAAGTATAAACATTTAATTTATTAATGGCAATATCAATATTCATCTGATAATTTATCCTGCTTGTTTTCGTTTGTGAAAAATGTAATGCACATAATGTTAATTTTAGAAATCTTTAGTCATTGTAATAGCTTGTCAATTTTAATTAAATTATTGAAATAGGATGTATAGGAAAAGGATGACATGTTCAGACTACTACATTAGGTGGTGCTATTGTATTCTACACAGCCATAAATATTGCAATAATGATTAATAATGTAATCAGTATTGTACTCATTATTAGTAATAAATAGAACAAAAAGTTAGTTTTAACAGCAATTTCAAATGTATTAAATTTTTGTATATTCAAATGTAATTATTTTTGTGTATAACTTCACAGTTTTCTCTTATTTAAAGGTTTGATATGTTACGGCCCAGTCTAGGGGCAACAGTGCAGTAACATAAATTAAGAACGTCACACAAATAAAGCGTTAATTTTCATTTATTGTAGGAGCAAACAAGTTTCTTATTGCTCACAAGCCACTATACCAGCTTCAGAAATGGGTATGAGCCAAAACAACAAACAAACCAAAACTAACTTCTCTTTTAGGTGCTATCTTACCTTAACAAAGAAAAGAAAAGAAAATACATTCCACTTCCCTGCCTCCCTGTCTAATTAAAACCAGGAGAAAATACAGGTTCCCAAAAGAAAAAGGGCACCCATTTCTTACAAAGGTGGCTTACTTCGTTTACAGGTTACCTTCTTAGCACCGGTACAATGATAAACAAAGGAAGACAAACTCCTACAGAATCGTGACGTTCTTATATTTACAAATGACCTTTTAGTACCACACAGTTTTTCTTAACATAAAAAAACTAAACTGAGGAAACAACAATTAGCACGGTGTTACCCAAGTAACAGGCTATTTCACTAGTGATCAACATTACAACAGACAGGAGAAACACCAACACAACGGCGTCCTCTCAGTGGCACACACTCCTAAGGCCGCGTCCTTTCTCTCTCTCTGGTCTTGCGCAGAAGCATGTCTTTTAAAGGGTGCGACGTCCAGCGAGGAGCCAATCCGCCTTTCCAGGTAATTAGCAGCTGAAACCTGGAGCAATGAGGAGAGAGAGGGAGACACACCCACAGAAATAATAGTCACATATCGCAGTGCAACATTATATACGTCAGAGGACGTAACACCCCCACCAATAAGCAACAAACTTTAGTATTGGTATCAAACAACAACATGGGCTATCAGGCAAGAATACAAGTCACATACCAATTGACCGTGAAAGAGCATCAGCGATAATATTATCAGCTCCCTTCTTGTGCTGTATTTTTAAATTGAATTCTTGCACAAACAATGACCAACGCATCAGGCGCTGGTTGTGATTTGACATACGCGAAAGAAAAGTCAGGGGGTTGTGATCCGTGTACACTTCAATTGGAAGAGAACTGCTGCCTAAATAAACTTCAAACTGCTGAAGTGCCATAACTAAGGCAAGCGTTTCCTTTTCAATAGTACTGTAATTTTGTTGAGCTTTTAAAAACTTCCAAGAGAAGTAACAAAGGGGGTGGTCAATCCCACGGTCATCCTCCTGTAACAGCACCGCTCCGGCCCCCACAGCACTGGCATCAACCTCAAGTTTAAAAGGCCGAGTAAATTCAGGGGCGGCGAGGACAGGAGCAAAACACAACAAATCTTTTTCTGCCTCAAAAGCATTTTCACATGCTGGAGACCAGATAAAAGTTTTAGAAGAACTCAATAAATCCGTAAGTGGAGATACGACAGAAGCAAAATTTTTACAAAATGCTCTGTAATAACCCACCATCCCCAGAAAACGACACAATTCTCGTTTGGTCTTCGGTGCAGGATATTGAAGGATAGCCGTAACTTTAGCCTCCACCGGGCGAATTTGCCCATGCCCTACTTGTTTTCCAAGATACGTTACCACAGCCTTGCAAAATTCACATTTAGCTAGGTTAATGGTTAGTGAAGCCTCACTCAAACGGGCAAAGATCTCTCTTAGTGTAGCAAGGTGCTCTTCCCAGCTATCAGAATAAACAACAACGTCATCCAAATAAGCTTCACAACTTTTCACTCCAGACAACACTTTCTGCATCAGCCTCTGAAAGGTTGCGGGAGCATTTCTCATCCCGAAGGCCATTACCGTGTAACTTAGAAAATCATCAGGTGTCACAAAAGATGATACTTCAGATGCACGAGCGGTCAGCGGCACTTGCCAGTATCCTTTTAACAGATCTAGCTTTGTTACTAGGCGTGCCCCGCCTACACGATCTATGCAGTCTTCCATCCGAGGCATAGGAAAGGAATTGGGTTTAGTAACACTATTAATCTTGCGATAGTCTGTGCAAAACCTATAGGTACCATCAGGCTTAGGTACAAGGATGCAAGGTGAACTCCACGGGCTGGAACTGGGGACAGCAAGCCCCTGATCCAGTAAATACTTCACCTCCTCTTTCATAATTTTCCGTTTCACAGGATTTACACGGTATGGATGTTGCCGGATGGGAGCTGAGCTCTCAATTTCAATATCATGCACTATAGCAGTAGTCTGCGAGGGAATGTCTGCAAACAAAGCAGGATATTGATTAATCAACAGAATAATATCTTGTCGCTGTTGGTCAGGAAGATACGACAACATTTGTTCAATGGTTAACAATTTTTCAGAATTTTTCAGTCTCGCAGTTCGTTCAAAACTGATATCTGCATCATCTATTCTGACGTGGCCAACAGGTGTTACTGCAGCAACAGACGAGACATCCTCAGTAGCACGAGCTCTCTCATGATACAGCTTCAACATATTCACATGACAGACTCGAGTTTTCCTTCTTCGATCTGGGGTACGCACGATATAATCGGTTTCACTAAGCTGGCTTTCTATCTCATAAGGACCATCAAATTTTGCCTGCATTACCGAACCCTGAACTGGAAGCAAGACCAACACTAACTCACCAGGTTGTACATTTCGTTTGACAGTCTTTTTATCAAAGTGAGCTTTCATTTTGTTCTGTGTTGCAACTAAATTCTCTTTTGCCATCGCACATGCTCGATGCAACCGGTCACGGAATTTACTCACATAGTCTAGAATAAGTATCGGGGAAATAGACTCATCAAGTAACTGTTCACGTAACATTCTCAACGGACCACGAACAGTATGCCCGAACACCAAGTCAGCAGGAGCAAATCCTATGGACTCCTGTGTAGTTTCACGAATCGCAAACATTAGCATAGGGAGTCCCTCATCCCATTCTTTTCCCGTTTCCAGACAAAACTTACGCAGCAGCGTCTTCAGTGTCTGGTGGAAACGTTCTATCGCTCCCTGACTTTGGGGGTGATAGGCACTGGACATTAGATGTTTTACATTCAATTCACGAGTAACTTAAGTGAATATTTTCGATGTAAAATTTGATCCTTGATCAGTTTGGATTACTTTTGGCAGTCCAAACACAGAACAAAATTTCACCATTCTTGGACCACTTTTTTAGCTTTAATTGTGCGCAGTGGAATCGCCTCCGGATGGCGAGTTGCAGCGCACATTATAGTGAGAATGTATTGATGCCCGGCTTTTGACTTAGGGAGTGGTCCAACACAGTCCATAATGATCCGCTCAAAAGGTTCTCCCAACACAGGTATCGGATGTAAAGGAGCAAGTGGTATTCTCTGATTAGGCTTACCGGTAAGCTGGCATACATGACACGAACGGCAATAAGCAGAAATGTCTGACTTCATCCCCAGCCAAAAGAAGTAGCGGAGCACTCTTTCGTAGGTTTTCCTAATGCCTAAATGACCCGACAGAACATGATCATGAGCAAATGTAAGTATTTGCGCACGGTACGCTGAAGGAATGACAATTTGACAAAAAGTGTTATTCTTTTTCCACCTCCGCATAAGCACTTCGTTATCCCAATAAAATGCAACCCCAACCTCGGGAAGACTATCCTTGTCCACAGCAGCTGCCACACATGCATTCAGAGAAGGGTCAGATTTTTGAAACATGGCTAACTGCTTTCTTCCTACCTGAAGGGACTTATGATTTTTGTGAACACTTTCACCTGCAGGTAACATAAGCTCAGGTTGAACGAAAACTTTAGTTTCCACTCTTACACCATCAGATGCTAAAAACGAATCTGACAAGTCAACGACATCCTGAAGATTACGAGCCTGAGCACGCGTTATCACACAGACTGGAAATGCACTAGGAAACTGTTCAGCTTCTCCTGACAGCTCCTTCAACCGCTCAGGGGTATCCACAACGATAGGCTGCAAAAAAACTTTACCTCCAGCTAAATCATTGCCTATTATGAGGTCCACCCCCTCCACTGGAAGCTGAGATCGCACGCCCACCTGAACGCATCCGGAAACAAATTTTAAACACATTATGCAAGGGAACTTTAATACAACCAAGTTCCACTCCTCTGAGCAATACATTAGCTCCCGTATACGAGTCATTAGAAAGTGGCAGCACTGAACTCAACATCAGTGTCTGCGCCAATCCTGTATCACGGAGCATAGTTATTGGCTTACATACAGAACCATCAGATAACGCTACTGACCCTGTTAACAGAAAAGGTTCAAATAATGACGATTTCATCGGTTCAGCAGGCAAGGTTGGGACGGATTTTACAAAAGCAACACTTTTAGTTTTACCCGGGTATTTCTTTTTCCATGCTTCACAATCTGCGATGAGATGACCCGTGTCAAGACAATAAAAACACACTCTTTGTGTCGTACGAACTGACGGAGGTCGATACCCTCCCTGTTTCCCCCCACGTACAGCTTTCACAGCATCAGCAACATCTTTCCCCTGCATGGCAGCATATGCAACTTTCTCGTGCCGAACCGCATGAGGGAAAACCACTTTTTGAGATAGCACAAACTCATCAACAAGGACGGCGGACTTCTGCGAGCGAGGATACCTTCTGCTCGTTTAAATGAACAACAAGATTATCCGAAAGGCAACCCTTGAAATCTTCCAACAACATTAACTCACGAAGTTGCTGGAATGTAGCCACTTTACATGTAGTACACCACTTATCAAATAAAGTCTGTTTTTCCCTCGAAAATTCAACAAATGTTTGTGTGACTGCTTTCTTATGATTTCAAAATTTTTGTCGGTAGGCCTCGGGGATTAGTTCATAGGCATGCAACACAGCCGCTTTCACAACGTCATAATCCAAACTAGTATCCACAGGCAGGGATGCACATACCTCTTGAGCCTTTCCAATTAACTTACACTGTAAAAGAAGTGCCCACATTTCCTTCGGCCACCGAAGGGCTCCTGCCACCCGTTCAAAGGCTACAAAATAGGAATCTACCTCAGCCTCTCTAAACGGTGGTACTAATTTAACATGCTTCCCTACATCAAAAACGGGAAATGCTGACGTCTCTCCTACAGGGGCTGCAGGAGTTGAAGTGACCGGTGCCCCGACTGCGGCTGGTAGAGAAACGAAAGAAGGTAAACCTGGAGACTGTGGAGGCTCACGAATATCAAAATCCCTTCTCTTCATCTCCATCTCCATTTCCAACTCTCTTAAACGTAGCAGTTTATTTTGATGTTCTTGCCGTTTTACCTCCAACTCCAATTTTTTTTATCGAACCGCTACAGTTATATCAGGAGATAAACGGAGAGGACTAGGCTGCATAATTTGCGGAGGTTTTTTCTCTAAACCTAACGCGAGCTCTTCTTCCTCAACATCACTTGTAATAGTTAACTCAGGCAATATCTGGTCTTCTACCAATTTTCGATGTAACACAGTCTTGATATCCTTCTTAGTAGAATGACGAGACACAGCTATTTTAAAGAACTGAGCTATTTGGAGCAGATCATCTTTTCTACAGCGATCAAACACCTCTATAGAAGGAGCCAGCGTAAACGCAGTTAAATCAAACTCCATTTTCTATAGCAATTCCTCCCACATTAAAAGAAAGCAGGCATCAAAAAAAAAGAAAAGACTTACCTAACGTGATGATAAGTCTTTTAGACGAGCCCCCAATTTATGTTACGGCCCAGTCTAGGGGCAAAAGTGCAGTAACATAAATTAAGAACGTCACACAAATAAAGCGTTAATTTTCATTTATTGTAGGAGCAAACAAGTTTCTTATCGCTCACAATTCACTAGTGATCAACTTTACAACAGACAGGAGGAACACCAACACAACGGCGTCCTCTCAGTGGCACACACTCCTAAGGCCGCGTCCTTTCTCTCTCTCTGGTCTTGCGCAGAAGCGTGTCTTTTAAAGGGTGCGACGTCCAGCGAGGAGCCAATCCGCCTTCCCAGGTAATTAGCAGCTGAAACCTGGAGCAACGAGGAGAGAGAGGGAGACACAACCACACACACACTCACAGAAATAATAGTCACATATCGCAGTGCGACATTATATACGTCAGAGGACGTAACAGATATAAGATGATTTTCAATTAAATGATAATGCTTTTTATTTAATTGCACTTTGTCTTATTTATTTATTTTAGAAAATGCAGTTAAGGATGACTCTCGCATTTCCAGAGCCACAGGTTTGTGCAAAAAGTTGGTTGGGCATTTTTCTCATAGTTGGAAGAAGGTGGCATTAACTGAAGCCCAGGAAGAACTTCAGCTTCCAAAGCATGCACTCATAACAGAGTGTCCAACAAGGTGGGGATCAAGGCAACGGATGGTAGAACGAGTTTTGGAACAACAGAAGGCTCTGTCTCAGATCCTTTCAGCTGATCGCAAAACAAGACACCTGGTTCCACAATGGCAGGACACAGATGTTCTTGAATCTGTGAGCAAGGCACTGAAACCCCTGCAGGAGTTCACAGATGCCCTGTCTGGCGAGGACTATGTCAGCGTGTCATATCTGAAGCCAGTTCTTCATCTGTTCAACACAAAGATACTGGCTATGAATGATGAGGATTCTGACCTGACCAACACAATAAAATCCAAAATTCTTGAGTACATTAATAAAAATTATGATGATGAAGATACCCAAGAACTGCTAGATATGGCATCATTCCTTGATCCAAGACAAATTACATCGCTGAAGACAAACTTCCAAACATCAAGGCCAAGGTGATGTCTGATATGAAAGAGGTATCACACAAGGTGAGTTGGTGTATGAGTAAATTGAATCGTAGTGTAACGGGTCAATATGCATAATTATGGTTTAATATTTTTCTATTGTCCGTTATGTTTGTTCTCATAGGATGCAGTGAATTCTGAGAGCACCACAGGGAGACAGAATGTAGACACAGTTCTACCTTCATCAGCAAAAAAAACAAAGAAATCTCTGGGCAGCTTTTTTAAGACTGTCTCAGCCATGCCAGCATCTCTGAAGCTTGAAGAAGCCATTTCCTCTGAGATGAACAGCTACCTGCTTACTCCCTCTATCGACAGTGAGGAAGATCTTCCTCGATGGTGGAAACTACATCAAATTAACTTCCCAAGATTGAGCAAGCTTGCACAAAGATATCTGTGCATTCCAGCTACAAGCTCACCATCTGAGAGGGTGTTTAGCACTGGAGGGAATGTGGTGACATGCCAACGTTCATGCTTAAAACCAGAAATGGTGGACATGCTGGTTTTCTTAGCAGAAAACCTTTAAACATTTAAAGCAGCTAGATTCTGCCACTGTTCTAATTGTAGTTATTTGAGAGACTTTAGTCTGGGTAGTTTTGTTGTTGTTGTTTTGTTGGTTTGATTACTTACATATACATAGAATATATATATATTTATGTATTTTGCCATATGTCTGTTCTAGAGACATGTTACAACGTTTTGGTAAAGCTCTATTTGGTTTCCTTTGGAAATATGTTTCAAAATCACACAGAATGCATTTATAAATGTAAAGCATGTCTGTTTTTGTCAAAATTGTGATTAAAATCGAAATCGAAAAAAATTCAAGAAATCGTGATATGTTTTTTTTGTCCAAATCGCACAGCCCTATTTCATAGTAGTGCACCCTTTAAGCTAACCGCAAAATATTATGAAATATTTAAAAACAATAACATTGTAAAACCACAGACCAGCAATAAACTGTTAATTTATAATATTATGGATGTAAAAGTACAAGCCAGTAATGTCTGTGAAGTAATATGTTAGCGTAGCACACAATCTTAAGGCCCGTACATACCGGGAGGAATTTCGCGCGCGATATTCGCCGACGTATAACGCCTCGTAACTAAACAAAGGGCGCAAATGTGAGTGTCCACACCGACGCGAAAAAACGCCACGTGTAAAAGCATAATTTTTTTAAAAACGCCTCGGGTCCGTTTTTTTGGTTTGACGCGCCGCGTCAAAAACTATTCGACCAATGAGATTGGCGCTTTTGCTCACGTGTCGGGAGCTGCTGAAGTTACAATAAAACACAACTTGGGGGCGCTCAAACACAAAACAGTCTTGCCGAGCACACATACCTAACAACGAAAAAGATATACGCCAAGTAGCGTCTACACTGCCGGCGTCTGCGTCTTTTCCGGCGTCTTTCCTCATTCAACAGAACAATAATTTCTTCATCGCTGGAGCTGGAGCTTCTGGTGCTTGAAATATCCATGTTTTCTTTGTATGATTTTGACAAGCGCGTAAATACTTGCTCTCTTCTTCTGAGTGACAAGCTAGTGTCAGAAGCGTAAAGTTGCGCAGCGCCACCTTGTGTACTGGGGTATTTCTGTTTTACATTAAGCGCCATCTAATGTCAGGGAATGAATTTGCATGTTGTGGCGAGGGGGGCGTGGTTCAGCGAAGTCTGCAGCGGGAGAAAGACTCAGGAGACAGCGGTAAGTAAGTGGGTCAAGTGCAAAATGAGGAACACCTGTGTCTGATTGCAGTAATTGGCGTGGAGAGACCCAATAAAGCCACTGTGGAGCGGGAACTCGAGGAGAGAGACGGAGTGGAGACTCGGGTGCATGGTCTGTGATCGGGAGACAGCCAGAACGAATACTGAGAGTGAACACTGAGACAACCGAGAGAGTTGATGTACCGAGGAGGCACAGAGTGCGCACCTGTTTAAGTTGATCATTTTAATAAATTACCCGAGTCTTCACAAGCCAACCCTGTCCGCTTCCTTCCTTCTTACGAACCTTGTTACACTGGTGCCGAAACCCGAGAAGGAAGCCGGATTGCCGCTGCCATCATGTCCTCACCGACGGGATCGCCATTTGCGGATGTCATCCAGTTGCTCGCGGGACTCCACCAGGAACACCATCAAGCGCTGCTGGACATGAGGGCAGACCAGGAAAGACGTTTCTGTGCCCTCGTCCAGAACCAGCAGGAGGACCGCGAGCTGTTCCGGAGCTGGATGGACCGGGAGGTTCGGGCCGGGGGGATTCCAACGGCTCCGGCCCCGCCAACCCACATGCCGGTACAGAAGATGGAGCCGCAGGACGACCCGGAGGCGTTCCTCGATTTGTTCGAGAGGACCGCAGAGGCATGTGGGTGGCCCCAGACGGACTGGCCAGTGCGCCTCATCCCCCTGCTAACCGGGGAGGCGCAGTTGGCAGCGCAGCAGCTGCCAGTCCAGAACCTCCTGGTCTATGACGACCTGAAGCGAGCCATCCTCCAGCGGGTCGGCCGGAGCCCCGAGCAGCACCGCCAGCGCTTTCGATCGCTGGAGCTGGGGGAGAACGGCCGGCCCTTCACGATGGCTCACCAGCTCCGGAATGCCTGCCGCAGATGGCTGTTGGCCGGGGAAAGCGACGTCGAGCAGATCATCGACCGCGTGGTGCTGGAACAGTTCATTGCGCGGCTCCCCCAGAAGACCGCGCAGTGGGTCCAGTGCCACCGCCCGGCGTCGCTGGACCTGGCCATCCAACTCGCCGAGGACCAGATGGTGGCGTGCCACGGGATTGGCGAAACCCTACCGTCCGTCTCTCTCTCTCTCCCCTCTTCCTCTTCTTTTTCTCCCCCTACTTTTCTCCCTAGGTCCCGTGCCGGCGTGCGACCCAGGGCCCAGCCCCGATGGAGGGGAGGACCGGCACCGGAGTCGGCGGCTGTGAGAGCCCACGCCAGGGAGGCGGGGTCAGCCAGCCCGAGCTCCACGTCAATTCCCGTTCCCCCGGGGTCTCCATGCCAATTCCTTGTCCCACTTCCCGCCACTAGGGTGGCGGGGAAGCCTGGGCCGGCCTGTTGGCGTTGCGGGGACCCGGGCCACTTTATCGATCGGTGTCCAGTGATGGAGGTGGGGACACTGGTCCGGGTTCCGGACGCCCCACAGGCTGCCCCCGATCAGGCTGGCGGGTACCAAATACCTGTGGGTATTAAGGGGGGTACTTATTGAGCTTTGGTGGATTCAGGATGTAACCAAACCTCGATCCATCAAAGCCTAATTCAGCCTGAGGCATTGGATAAGAGCTGCATGGTTCGGGTGAGGTGTGTACATGGGGACGTGGTGAAATACCCAGTAGTACTGTTAACTATCCAATTTCGGGGGCAAAAGCATAATGTGGAGGTGGCCGTTAACCCCCACCTCCGGCATCCGCTGATTTTGGGAACTAATTGGCCAGCGTTTAAAGTTTTATTGGGAGTTTTGTGTGTGGATGCCTCCTGCGGAAAAGAGAAGCCGGGGAGGGAGGCGGCCGTGCAAACGGGGGAGGCGGAGCCAGGACCCGCGGAGGCGGCACCAGGGGAACGGAACGCGGTCGAGAGGCTAGTCCTCACGGAGCGTGATGATTTTCCCCTGGAGCAGTCTCAGGACGCGTCACTGAGAAACGCTTTCGATCAGGTCTGTTTCATTGACGGCCAGCCTCTCCAATCCGCACGGCCCCCTTCCTATCCCTATTTTGCTATCTTAAAGGATAGGTTGTATCGAGTGACCCAGGACGCTCAGTCAAAACAAGATACAACCCAGTTGTTGGTACCAAAAAGCCATCGGGAAATGCTTTTCCATGCGGCTCATTGTAATCCTATGGCAGGGCATCTGGGTCAGGCAGCGACACTGAACCGTTTAATGACCCGGTTTTTTTGACCGGGCATTCACGAGAATGTACGCCGGTGGTGTGCGGCTTGTCGTGAATGTCAGCTAGTGAATCCCTCGGCCTCCCCAAAAGCGCCTTTGCGCCCCCTTCTGCTAATGCAGGTCCCCTTCGAGAGAATTGGTATGGACCTCATCGGGCCATTGGAACGGTCGGCACGAGGGCATCGGTTTGCATTAGTTCTAGTGGATTATGCAACCCGATACCCGGAGGCAGTGGCCCTCCGCAACATTTCCGCAAAAAGTGTAGCGGAGGCTCTGTTCAGTATGATCTCCTGGGTGGGAATCCCAAAAGAGATTCTCACCGATCAGGGCACGGCGTTTATGTCACGAACCATTCGCGAACTTTACGAATTATTGGGAATTAAGTCGGTTCGCACCAGCGTCTATCACCCACAAACGGACGGCCTGGTGGAACGATTTAATCGTACGTTAAAAACAATGATTCGAAAGTTCGTTCACGAAGACGCCAAAAATTGGGACAAATGGCTGGAACCCCTTTTGTTCGCTGTGCGGGAGGTCCCGCAAGCCTCCACGGGGTTTTCCCCCTTCGAGCTCCTGTATGGGCGCCAGCCCCGCGGGGTCTTGGACGTCCTGAGGGAGACTTGGGAGGAGGGACCATCGGAGAGCAAAAACTAAATTCAGCATGTGCTGGACCTGAGAACAAAGCTCCACACCTTGGGGCAGCTCTCCATGGAGAATTTGTTACAGGCCCAGGACAAGCAAAGCCGGCTATACAATCGGGGGACCAGATTACGCAAGTTTGCACTGGGAGATAAAGTACTTGTATTGCTCCCCACTTCTAGCTCTAAATTACTCGCCAAGTGGCAAGGACCTTTCGAGGTCACACGGCGGGTAGGGGATCTCAATTATGAGGTGGTTCGAACGGACCGGAGCGGGGCACGTCAAATCTACCACCTCAATCTCCTTAAAAAAATGGAGCGAGGTGGAGCCGGTGATGCTGGCGACGGCGGGAGGACGATCTCGGGCCAGAGGTGATCACCAAAATCCAGTCACTCACTCTGGCCCCTGGGGGGGATCACCTCTCGCCCTCCCAGCTCACCGATGTAGCCAGGTTGCAAAAGGAGTTTGCAGACGTGTTCTCGCCCCTGCCCGGGCGAACCAATCTCATCCAGCACCATATTGAGACGAGCCGGGCGTCGTAGTGCGCAGCCGGCCGTATCGTTTACCGGAACACAAAAAAAAGTGGTTCAGTCAGAATTAGAGGCAATGTTAGAGATGGGAGTAATAGAAGAATCCCACAGTGACTGGGCAAGCCCGATCGTTTTGGTACCGAAAACAGACGGCTCGGTTCGGTTCTGTGTGGATTATCGCAAGGTGAATGCGGTGTCGAAGTTCGACGCCTATCCAATGCCGCGGGTTGACGAGTTGCTTGATCGGCTAGGTACCGCTCGTTTTTATTCGACGCTGGACTTAACCAAAGGATATTGGTAGATCCCCTTATCGCCCTTATCCAAAGAAAAGTCAGCCTTCACAACGCCGTTTGGATTGCACCAATTTGTCACACTTCCGTTTGGGTTGTTCGGGGCGCCCACTACCTTTCAGCGCCTCATGGACAAAATCCTCCGACCGCACACCGCATACGCCGCTGCCTATCTGGATGACATTATCATCTACAGTCAGGACTGGCAACGGCATATGGTGCACCTGCGGGAGGTGCTGAGAACGCTGAGGGGAGCGGGGCTAACGGCCAACCCAAAGAAGTGTGCGATTGGGCGGGTGGAGGTTCGTTATTTGGGTTTCCACTTGGGTCACGGGCAGGTGCGTCCCCAAATTGATAAGACGGCAGCTATTGCGGCCTGCCCGAGACCCAAGACCAAAAAGGAGGTGAGGCAGTTCCTGGGGCTGGCGGGGTATTACAGGAGGTTTATTCCTGACTATTCGGAGCTCACCAGCCCGCTGACTGACCTCACTAAAAAGGAGGTCCCAGATACGGTCCCGTGGACAGAGCGGTGCCAGCAGGTTTTCACCCAAGTAAAGGCTGCTCTGTGTGGCGGGCCGCTATTGCACTCTCCTGACTTTTCTCTCCCCTTCTTGCTGCAGACGGACGCGTCGGACTGGGGGCTGGGAGCTGTCCTGACCCAGGAGATAGGGGGTGAGGAGCGCCCGGTGCTGTACATCAGTCGGAAGCTCTCTAAGAGAGAGACGATGTACAGCACCATTGAGAAGGAGTGTTTGGCGATCCGGTGGGCGGTCCTCACCCTCCGCTATTATCTCCTGGGACGGGAATTCACCCTCTGTTCGGACCACGCGCCCTTGCAGTGGCTCCACCGCATGAAGGATACCAACGCGCGGATCACCCGTTGGTATCTGGCATTACAGCCCTTCAAATTCAAGGTGATCCACAGGCCGGGGACGCAGATGACTGTAGCCGACTTCCTCTCCAGGAATGGGGGGGGGGCTGCAGGCCGGAGGGCTTCCCGGCCTGAGTCGGGCGGTGGGGGTATGTGGCGAGGGGGGCGTGGTTCAGCGAAGTCTGCAGCGGGAGAAAGACTCAGGAGACAGCGGTAAGTAAGTGGGTCAAGTGCAAAATGAGGAACACCTGTGTCTGATTGCAGTAATTGGCGTGGAGAGACCCAATAAAGCCACTGTGGAGCGGGAACTCGAGGAGAGAGACAGAGTGGAGACTCGGGCGCATGGTCTGTGATCGGGAGACAGCCAGAACGAATACTGAGAGTGAACACTGAGACAACCGAGAGAGTTGATGTACCGAGGAGGCGCAGAGTGCGCACCTGTTTAAGTTTATCATTTTAATAAATTACCCGAGTCTTCACGAGCCAACCCTGTCCGCTTCCTTCCTTCCTTCTTACGAACCTTGTTACAAGATCACTCGGCTCATCGTCAGCAAAAATCGCTTGGGTGTGAACACAAAAAACGCGTTGAAGAACGCTGGCGAATAACGCACGCCGATATTCGTCCCAGTGTGTATGGGCCTTTCACGATTTCACACTTACATCTACTAGCATGATAACGTAATGCGTATTTGGCGTGTATGGTAATACATTGTAGGCGTGCTGTCCTGGGGGAGGGCTCCTAGCTGAGAATGGCCCGAACCCAGTGAACCCCCCCCGTGTGATTAGAATTCTAGTGATATTGGTGGAGAAGGGGTGGTGGAGGGATGCTGCTTAACCGTCAACTAGTCGGAGGTAAGACAGCTGAATTTATGTCCAAGGGTTGATTACCTAGATTGTGTACCACCTGTGCTAATTAGCCTGAGTATTTCACGTGCTCCTCCCGAACTTAGTTTATAAACTACGTTTCTAAACTTCATTTCACGATTTCACACTTACATCTACTAGCACGATAACGTAATGCGTATTTGGCGTGTATGGTAATACGTTGTAGGCGTGCTGTCCTGGGGGAGGGCTCCTAGCCGGGAATGGCCCGAACCCAGTGAACCCCCAAAAAGCAATAGAAATTAGGACAGCCGCCAGACTAAGATTTTCCCCCCCAAATACGCGTTTGAAATCTGGCGGGAGCTAGTTCCGAGGATAACTTGTGTGGCAGGCCGGGGGGTCTACGTGCTCTGAGGGAGCAGTTTGGCATGCATGAGTGGGCCCCACCGACCGCCGTAGTGAACTTCGTGGTTTTGGGGCGACCGTTCGGGGAGGGCTCAACTGAGGCCCATCGATGGCTCACCGCATTGGGACGGGGGAGCCCTGCCTGCTGATGGAGGAGCAGCGTGGTTGGAGCCCTGGCCAGGAGGACCCGAGTTGCCTGCAGTGGGATAGTTCACGGAGTCGGCATACCGGCCATCAGCCCCTGCTAATCAGAGGACAGAGGGCGGTATCTGGCCGAGAGGACCCTCCGATGAAGCCTCCGATAGGGCACAATACCCCTCCCCGACGGACGGGTGGGTCCTATCAGCTGAGCAGCTAAAAAGAGTTTGGGACGCCCGACAAGGAGGCTCTCGCTACATCCGATGGGAGATCGAGACTCACGGCATCGAATGGATGAGCGTCGCATGCGAACGGCAAGCATAGGAGCCCACCGGGAGACCAGCGTCAACGTCATGACATGAGACCAAGGCTACGCTGCCAGACGGATAGTCTCGCCGACGAGTAGGGAGAAGAGAAACCCGGAACTGGGGGGGCTCTGGCAGCATCCGATGGGAGATTGTAAGACTTAGGACATCGGACGGGTAAGCCTCGCCAGGCGGGGGGAAAAGGTTTGAGGATAGCAGAGACAGTTGAATGGTGTTCGGCGGGCGGACGAGGACCGCAGCGACGGCCAAGCCTCGTCGCCCGTCGGACGGAAAAAATAGGTGGGTGACTGAGACTGACGTCGACGCTCTACGGGAGGCCAATACTCACTGAGTCTAACGGGTTAGTCTCGTCTGCCAAGGGGGAAGCGGTAAGTCGTCTCGCTGTGAGGCTCTCGCCGACGCCCAACGGGGGCAAAATACCCGGTGTTGGACGGGTAAGCGTCGCCAGCGTGGGACTAGAAAAGGCAAGGTTGTCTGGCCGGGAGTGCTCTCGCCGGCGACCGACGGGAGATCAAGACTCACTGTGTCGGACAGGTGAAGACGGAAAGGTAAAGTTTTGGTCGGGATGCTTAGCCGTCATCCCACTGGTGGGCGTGCCAACAATTGCCGTGTCGGACGGGTAAGCCTCGCCGAGCGTGAGACTTGAAAGGTTAGGTTGTCTGGCTGGGAGGCTCTTGCCGACGATGGCTTCAGCAATCGCCGTGTCGGACGGGTAAGCCTCGCCGAGCTTAGGACTTGAAATAGTAAGATTGTCTGGCTGGGAGGCTCTCGCCGACGTCCGACTGTGGTTTCGGAACCGCCGTGTCGGACGGGTAAGCCTCGTCGAGCGTGGACTTGAAAAGTTAAGATTGTCGGACCGGGAGTGCTCTCGCCGGCGTCCGTCGGGAGATCGGGGCTCGCCGAGTCGGATGGTTTAGACAGAAGGGCAAAGTTTAGGGGGTCGGAAGGCCTCGCAGTCAACCGGCAGCGTGGTTGGGTAGGCCTTGCCGGCCACAGGATGAAAAAGGAAAGTTTGTCTGTCCCGGAGGCTCTCGCCGACGTCCGACTGTGGTTTCAGAATCGCCGTGTCGGACGGGTAAGCCTCGTCGAGCAGGAGGTTTGAAAAGGTAAGGCTGTTTGTCCCGGAGGCTCTCGCCGACGTCCGACTGTGGTTTCAGAATCGCCGTGTCGGACGGGTAAGCCTCGTCGAGCAACAGGTTTGAAAGGTAAGGTTGTCTGGCCGGGGAGCTCGCACCAGCGTCCAACGGGAGATCAAGACTCGCTGTGTTGGACAGGTAAAGACAGAAAGGCAAGTTGTGTGGCCAGGAGGCTCTCGCCAACATCCGACCGGAGGAAAATACTTGCGGTCTGGATGGGTAAGCCTCGCCGGCCGTGGGGTGGAAAAGGTAAGGATTGCCTGGCCGGGGAGCTCGCACCGGCGTCCGATGGGAGATCAAGACTCACTGTCGGACAGGTAAAGACGGAAAGGTAAAGTTGGGTAGCCGGGAGGCACTCGCTGTCACCTGACTGGAGATGGAAGCTCGCAGCCTGGATGGGTGAGACTCTCCGGCCGCAGGGTTGAAAAGGCAAGTTTTTTGGCTGGGAGGCTCCGGCCAGAAGTGGTGGTCCGCGGCGTCAGAAGGGGGAGCCTCGCCAAGCGTGTGATTTGGACAGGTAAGTAAAAGCCAGGAAAGCTTGCACCGGGTTTATGAAACGAGAGTTTGGTGGGCTGATTTGATGTGGAACTGGTCCGTTCAGATGTAGCTTTGAAAAGCTTCTGAAGACCAACTACCTAAGGTTTGGATTTGGTGTTTAGTGAGGCCTTTTTGGGCCGCTGATGTCGCTGCCCCGATGCGAAAGGAGTGGCTGGAAAAATTTGCTGCCGAGATACCTGCTGATAGCAGGACGGATTTGAGCTGTTTTTGGAACCAGGTGTGACTGACTGGATTTCCGGCGTGGTCTAATAATAAGGGTTCGAGGGGGGATTTGGCCTGGGAAATCCTGAGGCGGAGGTACTCGCGGACGGCTTGGTAAGGTTGAATAGGTGAAGAGAGATTGAAAATATAAACAAAATGACCTTTCTTGACTGGGTCTGTTTTGCTTTGTTTGATCAAAAGGAGATGGTTTCGCTATCGAGGATGGTTAGATCTGAGATGGTGGGGTTGATGGCTGGGTCGAATTTAGAGGAGGCGGTTAGTTCGGCGCATCTTAAAAACCCAAAAAGGCTAAAATGAACATGGTATCGAGTGTACGGGCGGTACTGGGGGTCTGGTAACCTGTGCGGAGGGTGTGGATGCACTTGGTGAGGATGTCTAAGGTAATGGGTAGCCTGGAGTCGGGACGAGTAGGTCGGGTTCGCTTGAAGTGTGCGGTCTCGCCAGTCTGTGTTTTTCTTACAAATGCTTTGTGGAGTCATTTTGCCTGTGGTTTGGAATGCGGTGGATCTATAAATGTAAGATGTGAACCTCACTACGGAAGGCTGCTCTTATTTTAAACGCTGATGCGTGCTTGATTGTGTAGACTGCTTGCGCATGCGGCTGTGGCATGCGGCTTAATGTTCTTGCGTCTCAAAATGGTTTTATGATGCAAAATTAATGTAAACACGGGCAGTTACGTCTTAAATACGGACGTGATAAACCATGTAACTTCCATTTCAACAGAGATCTGTGCGTAGATGCGGCTTAATAGATCTCCCACTGTCTATGGTGTCATGGTAAAAGTGACGGCATGCTTTGCATGCTTCGTCGCGCTTGCTTTGACTGTCGTAGCTGTAGGCCACAAGAAGGGGGTCCTGAAGATCTATTGTAGCCTGCTCTGCTAATGGAGGTAGCCTCACGCTAGTGTCTGCTACGGGAGCTGGAGGCCACTGTAAAGGCAAAAGAGAGTTATTCATAACGGAAGGAAAAAGACTGAGATGTGTGGGGCTGTGTTGCAAGCGGAGGCAGCTTCGAGCTTGCGCCTGCGGCTGTAGTTGTATAGGCCACAGAAAAATGGTTGTGACGTTTAACAGGGCCGCTGGTGGTCAGTAACGAAGTAGCTTACTATGCTACCGTACTTAAGTACATTTCCTAATACCTGTAGTTTCTGGAGTCGTTTATTTAGTAACTTTACTGCATTCCAAAGATTGCACTTTTTACTTCGCTATGTATCGTGAAACATACCGTTACTCCTTATAATGTATATAATGTGCACTGGGACGTAGGAGCAGTGTCTGATTCATGAACAAGCTGATTATTTTTTAAAGAACCTGTAAAATTAATTCGCAAATTGCTCCAACGCTTCCTTCGCAAGTTGGAATGATCCGATAGCAGCTGTTATCTAGTCGACAATTCAGATTCAAATGATCTGTTTAGAGTGATGTTTCCAGTGAAATTAAATGCACAAGAGAGAACCGTGAGATCTTGGGGATATGTGCGCAACTGATGCTGCAAGATAATTATTACTGTCGAAATTTGGATTAATTATGTAACTGAAATTCATATTTTGGTCAAGACTGACAGTTTTGGGAACTAAATCTGTTGTGAAGGGGCTCTATTTAGCCCTCTGAAATGCATATGCCAATCAAGGTCAGTGTCTCTATGATTTAGGTTGAAAACAAAACATTAATATGGCACAGGTTAAATGAGAATACCTCGTGCAAGTTCATTTTACTGTTGGTCCGCGGTGATCAGGACTGTATTCGCAAAATGCATTTATCTCATCCAGCTTAGTTGTCTAAGAATGCTATGCCAATTAAATGCTGGTAAAAATACGGAGGTTTAAGAACGTCCGGTATATATTCTGGGCATGGTGTCATGGTTACATAGTGACGTTAACATCCAATGTCTTCGCGAGGTCTTTTAACGACTTTTCTAAACAAATACCTGCCTTTGGAGATTTCCCCTAATAATTATTGGCAACATTGGTTGTTGCGTGCTAAAGGAGGCCGCTTCGCATTAGCATCTGAAACTAGAAGCTAGAGGCCCGGCTGCATACTTGCGCTGCAGCTGGGAGAGCCGCAGCGGGAAGCGAGTGAAGCTTTGCTGCGGTGAAACCTGGGGCATGGCCCAGGCTCGTTGAAGGCCTGCTGTTGCGACCTCCGGCCGGCGGATGAGAGCGTGTGGCTGGTTGAGCAGAGAGCAGCGGTCGTGACGAAGCCCGGAGCTCGGCGGCCGTGTCATGGGTCTCGTTGTTTGGACGGAAATGTTGAATCTGTGATGTAATGGTAAAAGGTGCCACCGAATGCTGCTTAACCGTCAACTAGTCGGAGGTAAGACAGCTGTATTTATGTCCAAGGGTTGATTACCTAAATTGTGTACCAACCTGTGCTAATTAGCCTGAGTGTCTGACGTGCTCCTCCCGAACTTAGTTTATAAACTACGTTTCTAAACTTCATTTATAGAGCTAGTCAGCTTACTGTGTTCTGTAGCATCTGCGCTATGTTGCTAAAACTATATTTTGGATCTAATGTAATTCTTTCCCGCATCCAAGTTCCAGGTTATAATATGCAAAAGTCTGAACATTAATCTCTTAATTTTACAATTAGTGAATCTTACCCAAAATAAAGGCTTAAACATCTAAAAAAACACATTTAAGGGGCTCCTCTTTTGGTGAAAGTTTTTAAACAGCTTTCAAAACGGCCGCCAGACAGCGTAAACACATGGAGAGCCATATTTCAGTGTGCAATGATCCAATTGACTTCAAATTACAGGAAGTATGTAGTATCAAGCATTTAAATTGGTTAAGACATCAATCGGGATAATAAATTATTTTTATTTATATAATCTGAGCTCAAAAAATGAAAATGTGCTTAATGGGTACGTGAGTTTAATAAGTACATTTACCCTACTGTAACCGAGTGAACAAAGGTCAAATAAAAAAATATATATGTGGCATGGAGTGGTCAGGTAGAAGTTACCAATAAGAAAAATCCTATAAATCGACTACGCCACATGGAATACACCAGGACAGAACAGCCCCAAACAAGGGCACACAGGTTCGTTGCCAAAGGCAGGGTGACCATAAAAATATAGACTAATATATCAACAATAATTTCTTTATTCAAACACAATTAATAAAAACAGTCAGACAGTATATTCAAACGCAATTAATTAAAATAATCAGGCAGTACAATACATCACACAAGGTCTCAAAAATCACATTACAAACACAATATCAGTAACATACAAAATTAAATAATAGAAAAGCAAAATCAAGCGGTAAAGAGGGAAGTGGCCAACAGAAACCCTCAAATTTCTACCCCACACTCAATAACCATAGCACACACTCTGGTGAAAAACAAGGCAAAAATGTTAAGCACAGCACTCCATGTGGACACACCAATATAGGATACCATGGCCTATCCCTCCTACTTTAAAGACCTAAATCCACACAAAACAATACATAAAGACAAATCAAGTCAATTCAATAATGGTTTACACAAAAACACAAACAAACAATGGCACCAAGGAGGGAAGTAAAATGTCCAAGAGCAGCCAGATTACAAGAACTTTGCCTCTCAGCTAACTCATGCGCAACTAGCGTAACACAAATAAAACAAACAAAATAACGGAAGGGACCCAGGTGAGTTCCAGACAAAACTGTTGAAACTAACAAAAGACAAAACAGAGCAGCAGTGCAGACAGTCACTTGATAGTTAGGCTTCAATTAAGATCATTGGAAACCCCTGGACATGCAATCAAACCTGCAGGACATTGAACAGAAAGTTACTCCTAAACATTGTTTAAAAACAAACAGTACACTCCATACACACCAAGGAAACGGTACTATGATGCAATAAACATGGTTGCTCACCACGCAGGATTACAGCTACTTGCAGGCCCATGCCTAAAAACAAGCAAGGTAGTAAGCCTCACCATTGAACAGGCACTCGGGCGGCCATGGCGGATCAGGGGACTCCGTGGGCCATGGTGGATCCGGGGACTCGTGCGACCATGGCGGAGCAGAGAGTTCGGGCGGCCATGACGGATCTGTGGACTCTGGCAGCCATGGCGGATCAGGGGACTCCGTGGGCCATGGCGGCCTTTGTTAGGTCGGTTGTTCTGTCACAACACTCAGGGAGCCAGGAACGAGGAGTCAAGGATTTTCACACATCAGAAGACTTTACATTTATTTACATTTACATTCATGCATTTAGCAGATGCTTTTATCTAAAGCGACTTACAGTACATTCAGGTTATACATTTTTTATCAGTATGTGATTATTTGGTTTGACTTGCTGCCTGAGATCAAGACTTTTCTGTTTGCAAGAAACGAGGACCACAAGGAACTGTCAGATGATGTGTGGCTGCTGGACCTAGGCTTTCTCACAGACTTGACCGCAAAACTGAATTCACTCAATAATAAGCTCCAAGGGAGAAGACCGACACCTGCCCCACATGATAAGCGCAGTGAATGCATTTAAGTCCAAGCTTGGTGTTTGGATCACACATCTGAAGAATGCAAAGCTTACACACTTTCCCAACCTGGAAAAAATGTCACATATCATTGAAAACAAGGATGTTTTCCACCCTGGGAATTACTGTGCTCACCTGGACAAAGTGTTCAGGACAACAGAGTTCAATCGGCGTTTTAAAGAGCTAGACATCATGGAATGTATTGCTGCATTTGTCTCAAACCCATTCATGCCCATTGATGTAGAACAGGTTGCAGCCAAATTCCAGGAAGTATTTGCTTTGTCAAGTGGAGTAGACATGGAGATAATTGACTTGCAAAATGATATAGAGCTGAAAGCCAGATCAAGGGACAGTGACTTTTGGGGACTTGTCAACAGACATAAGTTTCCTCTCCTAACCACGTGTGCACTGAAAGTGAATGCTTACTTTGGGTCCACTTACCTCTGTGAAATGTCGTTTTCACAGATGAAAATAATCAAATCAAAGTACAGGAGCCGCCTTACTGACAGACATCTCACAGACTTCCTCAGACTGGCTGTGTCTAGCTACGAGCCAAACTACTGAGAACTCACGGACAGTATTCAGTCACAGCCATCACACTGATTTGACCGAGTAACAGAGTAAGCAGCAGTTTGCCTTCTGATAACATTGTGAATTGATGCTGCAAAATATGGGATATAACCGCAGTTAGCTGAAATATGTTGCTAATGTTTGTTTATTAATATAATTGTTTGTTGAAGTTTCTTACAGTTAATTTGTAAAATGTTAGTACCTGCTGAAGTATCATTGACAATCATTTTATTGTTACCAATGCCCCTTTTTCAGTTAATGGCACTTCATATAAAGAGCTCTTTTCCAGAATGCTATAAATCCATTTTAATAGTGTAACAAAGTTCGGAAGGAAGGAAGGAAGAGGACAGGGTTGGCTCGTGAAGACTCGGGTGAATTTATTTACAGATAAACTTAAACAGGTGCGCACTCTGCGCGTCCTTGATACATCAACTCTCTCGGTTGTCTCAGCGTTCACTCTCTGTATTCGTTCTGGCTGTCTCCCTCTCACAGACCATGCACCCGAGTCTTCACTCCGTCTCTCTCCTCGAATCCCCGCTCCACGGATGCTTTATAGGTCCCTCCACGCCAATTACTGCAATCAGAGACAGGTGTTCCTCATTTTGCACTTGACCCACTTACTTACCGCTGTCTCCTGAGTCTTTCTCCCGCTGCAGACTTCGCTGAACCACGCCCCCCTCGCCACAAATAGTTTTAGAGAAAAGGACATTTTTTTACCTAGACCCATACATTTAGTTAATATTCAATTCATCCTGTTAAAATGGTCTGTTGGATCAGTCTGAACATGTTAAACAATGATTGTTAAATTAAACAACAATATTGTCGATTATAAATTCCAAGTTGTATTTTAATTTTTTCAAAACGCTACAAATCCATCCTTTTTTTATGTTGGTTTATGTCTTTAAAAAAAAAAAGAGAACATGCAACATATGTCATAAGGGACTCATACTATAAGCCGGTCTCACCAGCCTTGTGTTGATGTAACCCCCCCTGGTCCGCACCATCACACCGAGCGGGTCTAGAACCCTTGTTTCCGGTGCAGGAGGTGGGCGCTCTAACAAGGAACGCCAAAGGCTACAGCCTCTAGCGTCAGTCGCTAGAGCGCCTCTTTTTGAGGTCAGGGGAGTGAGGTTTACACACAGCCCTTACTGGCATACACATCTTTTACACTGACATCCCACAGTGGGTATTAACGTGCCACCTGAGTGACGAACCTTTTTTTTTTTTTTTTTTTGATTTTCTTTGTCCAGTCATATGAGGATATATCGCATTTAGGCTAAAAACAGGTTCGGCGCTTATAGCGGTTTGGAAAAGAACTGCATCTTGCAGTACATTTTAAACAAGGAAATATAGCGATTTGGCATGAAACATTGATGGAGCAGTGAATAGGTTCAGTACACAGCAAAATGGCATGACGAACTCATTTTTTTAAAATTTGGCGTTTATCGCGTTTTGGAAAAGAGCTCTTCATATTATCTGCTGTTTTACAGTGTTGTGGTACATTGTCAAAGTTTTTCTTGGTTGCATCAATTTAAAAGTTTTAAAGCAGGTTAAACCAGAGCATTTCACATAGTTAAAAAATGCTAAATTAAAGGTCTCAAGTTGGAAATGCAATCTCTGCTTTCTTTTTCGGTCACTTCTTTGATGGGTAGATCTTGCCTATCAGCAAGGCCCAGGTCAGGGATCTTGGGGTTAAAAAGGTTGGTGACCACTGCTCCACCCGAACTCTAACTTTGATTCTGCCCTGTCTATGTTGTGTTTGATGCTCGTGATTGAATTCTGCCTGTTTGACTTGCATTCTGTTTTAATAAAGCTGCACATGGATCCTAACGCCACTGACTCCTCGTTACAATTACAGCTTTAATTGAGGGTGCTTTTTATTTAATTTGAGGGTGCTTAGCACCCCCGTGGAACTGGGCCTGAGAGACGGTCATAAAGAGATGACTCGATGCTGAATCACTCACGCTGTTTTCAAAAGACTGATTAGATCTGATGGTTTGTGTGAATTTATTTACTCATCTAATCTATATACGCATTATTGAATACATTTTTTGCAGCAATTTACCTCATTTTAAAGTTGAAAGCTGCGGGAATGAGTAATGCGATATATGCGCAATACCCACTGAAATTCAGGACATAATTAAACATAATTCTATGATACAGGGGATTGTGAAATAGATTTCCATGACTTTTCCAAAACTTTCTTGGTTTATTTATTTTTCAAATCTATAAAGGCTTGGAAATTGCTGTTTTAAAAATCCATGACTTTTCCAGGGTTTTTTATGTCCGTATGAACTCTGAATGTGGGTTTTTGTCTTGACCCCACCCATCTTGTTACCTGTTTATTGATTAATTTTCCCCAGCTGTTTTCCCTCGTTACCTTCATCATTTGCTCTCTTTATAATCTCCTTGTGTTTGCAGTTCCGGGTGGGTTCGTTACCTAATGTTAGATGTCGTCTGTGTCCTGCCCTGCCTTGTCCTGCCCTGTCCAGCTCTGCCTTGCCTGCTAGCTAGCTAGCCAGCCAGCCAGTCTGTTCTTCCCCTACGGGGTAGTTTTTGTTTGTTTGTTTTATTATTGTCAATAAAAAGCCCTTTAACCTCCAGCAATTGGGTCCTCGTCCTCTTCCATCTCCGATCCTTGACAGAACGAACCCACCATGAAGAGGACCAAGCGGAGGAAGGGTTTGCGCCGTCCGCCACCAGCCTCCACACTGTCCAGCCCCCTCTACGAGCGCATCCTCCAGTTCAGGGCCCTGAGCTGCCTCCGACAGCAGGGCACTGACATTAGGAGGTTTGCCCAGGAGTTCAACGACGCAGCAGAGGGGTTGGGGTTCAACCATGCGGCACTGAAGGACATGTTCAACAGTGTCCTCGATGAGCCCCTCAACTGGTGGAGGATGAGGGGGCTGGACCACCTGACGTTTGTGGGGTTCATCGACTTCTTAGCTCGTCAGGTGAATCCACCAGCCGAAGAGGCTGCAGCGCCACCAGTGGTGGCTGAATATGCTGCAGCTCCCCCAGCGGCGTTCGAGGAAGCTGCAGCACCCCCAGCGGCGTTGGATGAAGCTGCAGCGCCCCCAGTTGTGGCCGATGGAGCTCCAGCGCCCCCAGCGGCGGCCGCCAAGGCTGCGGCATCCCGGTCTCAGAAACGGAGGAGGAAGAAGGCTTCTTACACCCTTCAAGGCCTGGAGGCCGTTCCAGAGCTCTCTGCTGGCCAGGAAGCCGTCCCTGAGCCACCCACGCGCCTCGCCCTGCCGGCGACGCCCAGGCTTCTCGTCCTGCCGGCGCCTCTCAAGTGCCTCGCCCTGCCGGTGCCATCCAGGCTTCTTGTCCTGCTCGGGCCACCCTGGCAGCCTGCCAAGCTGCTGGCTCCCCCCTGGCCTCCTGACGTGCTAGAGCCAGCCTGGTCTGTCCCTCCGGCCCCGCCCTGGCCAACCTCCAGGGATTTTGTTAGGCCGGAGCCTCCCTGGTTCGTTCCTCCGGTCCCGCCCTGGCTATCCTCCAGGGTTCCTGTTCGGCCGGATCCTGCCTGGTTCGTCCCGCCATGGCCATCCTCCAGGGTTCCTGTTTGGCCAGATCCTCCATGGTCCATCCCTCCGGCTCCGCCCTGGCTCCCTGCCAGGATCCCTGGACTGTGTGAGCCTCCCTGGCTCAACCCTCCCGTCCCTCCCTGGACATGCTGAGCTTCCTTGCTGGCACTGGCTTGGCTTCCTTCCGTCCCTCCCTCCTGCCCCTCTTTGTCTCTGTGTTTGATTGTTCTTGTCTGGTCTGTTATTGTGTGTCAGTCTTTGTGTAGTCAGGGTCTTGTGCTGTCATGTTTCTGTCTTGTTCTTGGTGTCCCTCATTAGGGACGCCAGGTGGCGTCCCTTTTTGGGGGGGGGGGGGTAGTGTCAGGGTTCTGTCACTTTGGTCTGGTGTTATTCATGGTTTTGTGACAAAGCCCTGATACTCCCATCATGTCCAGATTTTCATGTGAGCGCGCGGCTTCGAGTGTGCTTGAGCTGTGCGCTCTCTCGTGTGCGTACATTGTTTTGTGTGGAGCGTGGTGTTTTGATACCGGCACTCATGTCTTGAGTTTCGGTTCGTGTCGGGGTTCAGACACTCGAGCTCCATTTTCTGTCATTGTGTGAGTGCGCGGTCTCTGGTTCGCTCGACACCGCACACTCTTGTCCACGTGTGTTTTGTTGTGTTGCACGCAGTTCGTGTTTCTATCGGCTGCGTGCATTTGTTATATCTTGTGCTGTGTGGCACGCAGCTTGTATATTCATTGGCTGCGTGCTTTCATGTTGTCATGTCTTGTGTGAACGTGGCTTATGAGTTTTCTCATTAGCTGCGTGTTCATGTCCTATTTTGCACATGGCTGGTGAATTGTTTGCTGGCCATGTGCTTGTGTTTCTGTTTTGTGTGAGCACGTGGCTTCTGTCCTAGTTTTCTGTGTGCCATGTGCTTTCTGTGTGCATGTAAATTTGTCTTGACCCCACCCATTTTGTTACCTGTTTATTGATTAATTTTCCCCAGCTGTTTTCCCTCGTTACCCTCATCATTTGCTCCCTTTATAATCTCCTTGTGTTTGCAGTTCCGTGTGGGTTCGTTACCTAATGTTAGATGTCGTCTGTGTCCTGCCCTGCCTTGTCCTGCCCTGTCCTGCTCTGCCTTGCCTGTTAGCTAGCCAGTCTGTTTTTCCCCTACGGGGTAGTTTTTGTTTGTTTGTTTTATTATTGTCAATTAAAAGCCCTTTAACCTTCAGCAATTGGGTCCTCGTTCTCTTCCATCTCCGATCCCCGACACGCTTTAAGCGCGTCGTGGATAGAGCCTGTTAGATTAATTTATATTTATCCAAAAGTGCGCGCCGCAAGGTTCTTGTAGAAAAAACATGCAAGTCCTGTCAGGGACAGCCAGTTTAGTTTTACTTTTCTTTTTGTTTTCGTTCTGAAAAGCTTATCTTTGCTGTTTATTATTATTATTATTTGATTCCTCAGTGTTTGATAAACATTCTGTAATTTATTAGTCGGTATATAATACAACATGTGATGTATCCTATGCCTCGTCTTATTCGTTTTTGTTAATAAATGTTATGTAAGCTAGTTTATCATTGTAACACACTGTTTTATTGTTGTGCTTTTTAATTAAGAATAACAATGTATCCATCTTTTGTTTTAGTCTTAAAAAGTGAAAGGTGTAGATAAGCAAAACAGACTAATATCTTTTCTTGTAAAGCATGACACCAAGATCGCAAATTTGAAAGTGAAAGCAAAAAACTGAGAAAGTTAGTCGCACAAGTGTGACCAGTGGGAAGAATGAGTCTAGAGCCCTGGGAAGGGCGGGGTCTCAAAATGAAAGATGCAACATAACGCCAACAGGGGTCACTCATACTTCATTAAATAAATAGCAAACAGTTAATACTGCCGAAATACATAATGCATTAAAGAGTTTTGAGGCTATTGATTATTTATGTTCCTACGGGTGGTTGCTATGGGTGTTGCTCAGTGATACACAGAAAGGTTGGGTAAAGTGGTCATAGCCATACTGTATCATGAATAAAACACAGCTGCTGACCAATAGGAATCGAGGAATGGAAATAAATATTTTATAAATAAATACAAGTGCATCTTGATAAATTAGAATGTTGTGGAAAATTTTATTTCAGTAATTCAACTCAAATTGTGAATTCATGTATTAAATAAACTCAAAGCACAGAGACTGAAGTAGTATAAGTCTTTAGTTCTTTTAATTGTGATGATTTTGGCTCACATTTATCAAAAACCCACCAATTCACTATCTCAACAACTTAGAATATGGTGACATGTCAATCAGCTAATCAACTCAAAACACCTTCAAATGTTTCCTGAGCCTTCAAAATGGTCTCTCAGTTTGGTTCACTAGGCTACACAATCATGGGGAGGACTGCTGATCTGACAGCTGTCCAGAAGACAATCATTGATGCCCTTCACAAGGAGGAGAAGCCACAAACATTAATTGCCAAAGAAGCTGGCTGTTCACAGAGTGGTGTATTAAAGCATGTTTATAGAAAGTTGAGAAACGCCTTCAGAAAAGCCTTTCAGATGCTCTCAGTGTGGAAACAGTTTCACTCGTAAAGCAGACCTTAAGAGGCACATGTTAATTCATACTGAGATAAAGCCTTTTACCTGCTCTCAAGATGTAATCCTATGATTTCTAAAGTAATGAATAAAATGTATGCATAATAGGGGAAATGATTATATTAATATGTGTTCGTTTAATAGGGTAGGGTTTTTTCCATAAGCTATTAGAAGTGTGCTTGCTGATATAACCAAACTTAAGAGCTGATACTAAGGTGCTTGCTTGGAGTGTGTTATGTGGATGTGTGGGAGTGACCGGTGGAATGTGCACACACACACACACACACACATAACCAGTTTAGAATACTTAGGCAGAAACTGGGGGTGGGCATGTTAAGTGTTGTTTTTCAGGACCCAAGGGAACAAAAGGAGGAGAATGCTGATTGGAGGAGCGTTGGACGGTTCTGGCGGCCAATGAGAAGACAACACACGTCGACAGATATTATAAATGTTCTGTGAAAATGTTTTTTCTGGGTTGTTGTTGGTTCTTTGTAAGACTTCTTGTCTAGAGACAACCCAGCGCGCTGTTCTGATCAATAAATTTCAACACTTTGATATTTGAAGCCTTCCTTCAATTTTTGATCACGCAGGACGTTTGAAGTCCAACAATTTGGTGACCCCGACGTGATTGGAGAAAAAAGCAGTAAAGAGTAAAAGGCCATTGAAGGCCAAGAGTTCCGGGACGGAGCGAATTTGAGTTCAACACAGAGTGCACTCTAAAATAAGGTAAGCAGAAACCTGTTAAATCAAACTTCTGCCAAATTGGATATTCTAAATTTATGTGTTGAATTTGAACTGTACTCTGTGTCATAGTCATTTAGTGAATCAAAGTGTTGGTATATGTTTATCAGAAGATAAATATAAGAAAGGAAGTCCGGCAAAGGAAGTCCGTGTGGATTAAAATCCTCCAGCAAAGGAAGTCCGTGTGGATTAAAATCCTCCGGCAAAGGAAGTCCGTGTGGATTAAAATCCTCCGGCAAAGGAAGTCCGTGTGGATTAAAATCCTCCGGCAAAGGAAGTCCGTGTGGATTTTAAAATCCTCCGGCAAGGAAGTCTGTGAGGTTTGAGTCCTCCAGCCCGGGTGGTTGAAGCCCCTCGGCCCTAAAATAAGACCGTGTGATTAGTCCCACGGCACCCGAAGACCGTGTGGTTAGAGTCCCAAGGCAGATTAAGACCTGGTGGTTCGAGTCCCCAGGCACTTAGAATATAGGACAATAAAATTGTATATATTTAATTAGCAATCTATCGTGTATATTGGTATATTGAAATATTGTATATATTAAATTGTTGATTTATCGTGTGTGTTGTGATATAAAATGTCTGAATTTGAGAGAGAATGTGAGGAGTATGGATGTTCCCCAATAACAAAGCAGTGGGCAATATAGTAGATATGTTACTGGCTCAATCTGAGCCTAAAAATCATAAAAAGAAAAGAAAATTTGGGAAAAATAAATGGAGTCAGATATGTATTGAAAACGGATGGGATAATCCCAACAAAATGTCGGTGTTATTAGCACCAAAATTAGAGCTATTGTTAAAAACTATATAAGAGTTGAAAAAACTAGAATATACCATAAAATTGGCCTTGTCGGCTATTTGGACATCATCCAAGTTGCCGACGTTGTGATCCAAATTGTGAAACTGAATTATTGATAAAGAAAAAGATAAAAACTGATTGATTTTTCATTCCCGAAAAGAGAATGAGACCTGTTGGTATTTTTCCTTTGTCTGTGTCTGTATGTGTGAGAGACAGAGAGAGAGAGAAAGGGGGGCCCCACTGAGCGAGTGTGTGAGTGACTGTGTGTGTGTGAGCGAATGTGTGTGGCAGTGAAGTTCAAAGGGGAGAGAGAGAGAAAAGGATGAAAATCTCATCCAAAGCAGAGTATAATATACAAAGTTGATGAATATTATGGTAATCCAAATGAATGTAGCAATGAGAAAGATTAATTATTAACTAGAAAACGCATTGGTATTATTTTAAAATATTTGAGAAAGTCTAAATTCTATAAAAAGTGATAAGTCCTCCGCCCAGAAAAAATCCAAGTGTTCTTGGCAGCTAGAAATCCAGCCTGTAATAAAACAATAAGGGAGCTCTTACGGAAGTGGGCAGAGAGAACAAAGAAATTGGCTACTAAGTGGCCAGGCAGGGGGAACATTTAATGTGACTATGTGTAAAGAAATGGAAGTCTTGATTAAAAATTACAAGACCAATTACACCTCAAAAAAGAGAAATGAAAAATGAGAATTAGGGGTATTAACCTGTTCAAACAATATGGAATTAAATTAATAAAATTGGAAAAACAAGAAAGAGAGAATAAAAACAAACAATAAAACAAAAGAAGACAGGCCACCTCCATATGCTACTTCCTGTGATCAAACTGTTAACCAAATGCCTATAGTACAGGGAAAAATAGATTTAAAGGGGCCAATAGAATTTGAGGGATACCTAAATGATGAAAATACAGATGTTAAAAGAGAGCAGAGCTGCACAAGAGAAGTAAGAAAAAAAAGAAAAAAAAACACTCACACAGCCATGAGGGAGGGGCTGGAGCAACCGAGAGCGAGGCTGAGATTATCCACAACGCTGTCACAGCCAAGACAGAAAGAGAGAAAGAGAGAGAACTGTCCACAAGGAGGAGCCAAGGAGAGAAGGGGAGTTAAGAGGAAAGTGAAGATGGGGGAAGGGAAGGTCTCAGAATGTAATTAAAGGCACCATGAATGTAGACGGGGAAGTTACATCCCCCATAGCAGAAAGAACAAGAGATAGAGAAGACAAAAAATCAATTGCTCAAGTTGCAATTAGACTTAGCCAGAGCTAGTGGTTCAAAGAAAACCAAGCGGATGTCTCAGCAGTCTGTGAACGACCCACCTACCCCTTTCAGTTATTACCCCATATTTTGGGTATGACCAGGGGTCAACATACCAAACACCATGGTCACAGATGGGTGATTGGGGAGGAAATAGAGTCCAGAGGGGTGGAAATATGGGATATAGAGGAAAAGGTGGCAGAGGTAGAGCACAGCAAGGAGGGGGATGTTTTGTGTGTTGCAGCAGTGAACATTGGAAAGCAGATTGCCCCTCACAGCAGAGGGGAGGCCAATTTACAGGACCACCTGCAGGGGGATGGGGTCCTCTCAGAGGTGGACCTGGTGGTCATGGCAGGGGACCATATACCTCACGATACCCGGGGCAACAGCACCCGTCTCCAGCCAACCTACAGGCGCCTATGCACCCAACATGGGGCCCGGAGGGAGACGCGGGGGACTGTTGAAGGGGCCCACAGAGGACCACCATGAGGGGAATGGCTGAACCCCTCATGAAAATAGTGGTTGACAACAAACCACTAAGGGCTCTGGAGCTACATACTCCACTGTAACAAGAGGCACAATCACAGACAAAGATCTAAGTGATAAAACAGTGGGAGTCATGGGTTTCTCTGGTGGGTTAGAACACTTTGAAAAAAAACAACAACAAAAAAAAAACAATTAACCGTCCAGGTTGTGAATCAAAGCCTGACACACTCATTTCTATACTCCTCGAATGCTCCTGTACCTCTGCTAGGGAGAGATTTACTCATCAAATTGGGGGCTAGTATCTTGTGTTCACCACAAGGGGTAATAGTGACTTTTCCAGATGGCACACAGGTTGATTGCTCACAGACTGCTCCAACAGGTTGCAGATAGAATGTTTTATTAGGAGGACCATTACAGGAGGCAGCTGACATTTATTGGGTAGAATTAGACATTTCCCCATCCCTAATGAGTGTAGTGACCCTATATAACAACCACAGACCATGAATTATGGACATAGACGTTTACTTACCACCCATTGACCCACTCCACTGTACATTATTCTATGACAGAAATGACACAGTCATGTACCAAGAAAAGTTTAACAATATAGAAGGGGACAGATGGCATCTCACAGGAGAAGGCATTTTTGTAGGAAAGGAAGGGGTTGTAGCCCCCATTGTTTTGACCCCAGAACAGCTAAAATGTTATGAAGTGACAATGCCCCACACATATCCATGGCACTGCACCCAGGCCATGAAGCTAGAGAGTTAGGAGGTATGACAAAAAGGTTAAGGGCTGTTGCTGATTGAGAGCCCACTGACATCAATATGGTATTGTATTCCCCAACAGCTAAATCTTATTGGATAACAGGACATAATGAGGATACAGGGATACTTATGCACAGACCAAATTGACGTGGTTATCTGCCCTTCCATTGGTATTAATGTCTGTACGTTCCTCTGTTAACAGGATTCCTGGCTTTCACCCTTTGAGTTGCTTACAGGTCGTTCTTTCCCTGGACCTTCAACGCCACTGAGACCTGACCAAATCACACCTTTATCACACTGTGTTTATTTTGACAAACTAACTGCTCTGATTAAAAATTTTCCCAGCAGGTCACTGCAGACACTGAACCAGAACCAATTCCCCAACCAACCGAGTGGGTCAGACTGAAAAAATTCCGCAGAAAATGGAATGAAGCCAGATGGTCTGAACCCCTGAGAGTCACCTCAAGAACATTGCATTGTGTTCGCCTAGCAGGAAAAGGCGACACCTGGTATCATTTGTCTACTTGTGCTGCATGTGATCCCCCAAGTAGGTCCCTAACACAAACTGCAGTGGACCTGGGGTCTCAGGTCCAAGAGAGGGAGGATGCTGTGGATGCTGGGGGTAAAAGTGCTGGAAAATTACGAACCTTTGGCACATTGTGTGAGTGCAGATTGTGCATATGGAAATTACGAACCTTTGGCACATTGTGTGAGTGCAGATTGTACATATGGTGCAGGTATTGCAGTGACATTCAAAGACAAATATGGGGTGGAGAAAGTGAAACAACAAAACAAAAAACCTGGTGAATGTACAGTGACACAGGAAGAAGACGGCAGAATTTTTTTTTAATTTAATCACAAAAAGAAAGTGCACTGATCTCCCCACATACGGAGATTTTACCAACAGTTTAAAACACATGAGAGATTGGTGTGTAGAACACAGAGTGAAAAGTGTTTCTGTACCCCGGCTGGGGTGTGGTCTGGACAAACTAGACTTCCAAAAAGTCCAGAACATTTTGAGTAAAGTCTTCACAGGAGTTGATATTGTCATAACCATATATTCATTATAAAAGTGTTTAGGTAGGTAGTCTTAAACTACACAGATTCATGTTTTAGTTAAAAACAAAGTGTATGATTTGATGTCTTAAAAGTTTAGATTTTTCCTTTATTAATTATTCTGTGTATAACAATGTTGTGTTTAAAGAAAATGCTAAGGAACAGGCTGTGGGAAAATTGGCCATGTATGGGTTTCCTCCTCATCATCTCCATTACTATCGTAGGTATTATTTTAGGCATAGAAAAATTACAGCAAGACTCAAACGTAACCAGGCCTAAGAGATCACTAGAGAGGGACACGTGTCTGACAAAATATGGTGGTATAGAACTTGACTATGAAGAAGATTCAGCCACGTCGTTTACATTTGATATATGTTCAGTTTTTAATTGTCAGGGAAAGAATAGTTCATGAAGAGGAAAACGATGTGTGACCTCTTTCAGAGGTCAAGAGAGGGATTGAAGGATGTAATCCTATGATTTCTAAAGTAATGAATAAAATGTATGTATAATAGGGGAAATGATTATATTAATATGTGTTCGTTTAATAGGGTAGGGTTTTTTCCATAAGCTATTAGAAGTGTGCTTGCTGATATAACCAAACTTAAGAGCTGATACTAAGGTGCTTGCTTGGAGTGTGTTATGTGGATGTGTGGGAGTGACCGGTGGAATGTGCACACACACACACACACACATA
This sequence comes from Oxygymnocypris stewartii, assembly GCA_003573665.1. Classification (NCBI taxonomy): domain Eukaryota; kingdom Metazoa; phylum Chordata; class Actinopteri; order Cypriniformes; family Cyprinidae; genus Oxygymnocypris; species Oxygymnocypris stewartii. Next base: position 88,586 of record QVTF01009550.1, read on the forward strand.
ACCAGTTTAGAATACTTAGGCAGAAACTGGGGGTGGGCATGTTAAGTGTTGTTTTTCAGGACCCAAGGGAACAAAAGGAGGAGAATGCTGATTGGAGGAGCGTTGGACGGTTCTGGCGGCCAATGAGAAGACAACACACGTCGACAGATATTATAAATGTTCTGTGAAAATGTTTTTTCTGGGTTGTTGTTGGTTCTTTGTAAGACAACCCAGCGCGCTGTTCTGATCAATAAATTTCAACACTTTGATATTTGAAGCTTCAAATTCAAATCAATTGATATTCCTTCAATTTTTGATCACGCAGGACGTTTGAAGTCCAACAGTGTGGAAAGAGTTTTACCAAGAAAAAGCAACTTAGGGGTCATTTGCATTTTCACTCTTCAGAAAAGCCTTTTAGCTGCTCTCAGTGTGGAAACACTTTCACTCGTAATGCAGACCTTAAGAGGCACATGTTAATTCATGCTGGGATAAAGACTTTCAGCTGTTCTCAGTGTGGAAAGAGTTTTACACAGAAAAGAAGCCTTATGAATCACATGAGAACTCATAGCGGGGGAAAAGCCTTATAGCTGTTTTCAGTGAGGAAACTCTTTCACGTGTAATGAAAACCTTAAGAATCACATGTTAATTCATCCTAGGATAAAGCCTTTCAGCTGCTTTCAGTGTGGATTGAGTTTACATTCACATTTATTCATTTAGCAGACACTTTTATCCAAAGTGACTTACAATTGGGGAATAAATCAAGCAGTTCATCTCAAAGAGGTAAACAGACACAGAAAGTGCTCGTAAAACCAAATTTCATTGTTCAAATAAATACAAGCTAGAAAAAGATTAGTTTTCAGCCCTTGCTTGAAAATTGTCAGGGAATCAGCGTTCAGGATAGTGGGTGGGAAGATCACTCCACCAGACAATAACAGTGAACCAGAGCATGTGAGCGGAGCGGGGAGCGAGCGAGGAGCGGAATGTGCAAAATATAGTCGGAGCGCGGAGCGGGTTTTTATCCAAAGGCTGGAGCGATCGCTCTGTCTCGCTCCGGTTCCGCTCCGATACCGCTCACACCACAAGCCTAGGGCATGCACAAATCCACCCAGAATTCACCTGTGCCTTCAACAATTAACAAAACCATCAGTCTATACTTCAAAAATCGTTCGTTGTGAAGGAGAGATGGAGTTCGTTAAATATTTCCAAAAGCAAACCAACAGGTCATACAGGTGCACAATTCCTGTCAAAAAATAGATGATAACAATGTTGAACATGATTAGGAATGTGGTGATACAATTTCAGTAAGTAAGGATTATTATTTTAATCTAAAATGACACATCATGCGGAAACATGACAGTGTGCTGCATGAACTTGAGGAGTGCAGAGCAAAACGTGAGCATTTTGAATATGGTTGAAATATGAAACATTGGCTAGTAATCAATTAAATAAGTTTTGTCATACGAATATTTTAATGTAGCCTACTTAACCCTATACTTGATTTTTATTGTTTTCTGCTGCCGGCCTGGTGTCCAGAAATCACCGCACTAGTCTGAAGCCTCAAACATTGTCCAGACTTGTTTTCTTGAAGGTGAACTCAAAAGAACTGTAGATAAGGTATATGCCTAAGCCTATTTTTTTTACTATAGGCTAATGTAAGGGACGACCATCATTTCATTATTATTTATCATTATTAATCGTAGGCTATATAATTAGGCTATTAGTCTAAGTTAATATGTTTAAAGTGTGTGAAAGGCAAATAGCCAAAATTTCTTATAGGTCTATGGTTAGCTAGTTCGAGGTTGCATCGATAATTTATGTTCAACACATGGATGTTTAGTATAGTATTTTAGTATGTTTGAAGCCTCAGACTGTTTAATTTATGTCCAAAACTTGGATGTTCGCTGTTGTGTTTGTTTGAAATAAATATATGTTCTATTTTGACTGATGTTGTTGCTGTGAGTTCTTTATAGGATATAGGCTGCGTGGCAGACGCGTCACGGAGCGGGTTTGCTGCGTGTTGATTTTCCTTTCCGCACCTATGTTAACAGATTAGAGCAGCCACATTGCCTGCGGAATACGCGCGTATCAGGTGTGGTCCAACCACGCCGCAACCGCGGCTCCACGACAGAATAGAAGTGAAGCGGATTTTTTCCGCAGCAGTCACGCAACAAACCCGCTCCACGTCTGCCACACAGACAGTGTGTCCCAGGCGTAAGGCTTCGGTTGAAAACGGCAGGTCTTAGGCATGCAGAGTAATTTTAAATTTGAGCGAGCGTGGAGCGATTTCACCGGAGCGGGATGAAATTGTAGATGAGCGGGGAGCGGAATAGAGCGGAGCGATCTGGTCCGACTTTGAGCGGTGGAGCGGAGGGAGCGAACACCCACGTGAGCGGGGAGCGGAAATTCTCACCGCTCAGCTCCGCTCACATGCTCTGCAGTGAACATTCTGGAAAGTGATTTTGAGCCTTGTGATGGTACCACGAGGCGTTGCTCACTAGCAGATCTCAGTCTTTTGGAGGGGATGTAGGTTGTCATAAGTGAGTGGCGGTAGGAGGGTGCTGAGCATGTGGCTGTTCTATATGCAAGCATCTGTGTCTTGAACTTGATGCGAGCCGCAACTGGTAGCCAGTGCAAGGAAATAAAGAGAGGTGTAACGTGCTCTTTTGGGCTTGTTAAAGACCAGTCGTGCTGCTGCATTCTGAATCATTTGTAGAGGTTTGATTGTGCTTGATGGAAGTCCAGCCAGAAGAGCATTGCAATAGTCCAGCCTAGAAATGACAAGGGCCTGGACGAGAAGTTGTGCAGCATGCTCTGTCGGATGTTGTTTCACCTGTAAATGAGGATTTGATCATCACATGATAATTCACACTAAAGAGCTGCCTCACCAGAAAATTCACACAAATTAAGACTCACATCTGTCCTGTTTGTGGCAGGATATTTCTATGGGTTTTAAAAGTATAAAAAATTCTGTACTTTGTAAGAATGGATATTGTAATGTTTTAAAGACATTACTTTTCTTGCTGTTACTGCTGATCTATTTGGTATTTTTATCGTTTTTTTTTTAATATTTGGCTTAATTTTCAGGATGTCAACTTTTTCTCTGAAAGCTATAAAAATATGTAATATGTTAAAGCTCTCTGAACAATTAGTTTCTTGTTCGGTTTACATGTAACACACTGATACACAAATAAATGTACTGTAAAAATTCAAATGTGCATATCCTTTTTCTGTGTACTATAATATAGACTTTTCCCAGTAAACTGTTACCTACCGTTGAAATCAATCTGTGAACACACATCTGGGGCCTAAATTGGTTGCACCTATGGGTCATTTTTTTCCCATAAAACAACACGCCAACTGCTGAGAATCTTTTATTTGCTGTCAAATTTAATTATATTTAATTGTGCAAAGAACATACTGAAACAATGAATCAAACACATCAGAGTTATGTTTAGTGAGATCAAGGCAATCCCCTTCATTTCAATGTAGAGCCAGTGATTTCCGGCGACAGGATGTAGGCGTGTCCAGTGCCTGTAATGGAGGAAATATTAGTAGAGCTATGACAACAATACTACTGCATTTATGATGTTTCCTTGAGGGACTAATGTAAACATACCTATTAAGCTCACCAAAATCTACATTGAGACATTTTTAGTGTATTGGTTTTAGATATTGGTTTCGATACAAAATGTTATGGTAAAATAAAATATCAATTTCTCACATAAAAATATTTAATTTTATTTTAAATTACAAAATAATTTTGATTAAGATATACATTAAATTAAAAAAATCTGTCTGTGCTTAATGGTGTCATGAATCTGGTTGCCACTCACCACACTACAACTGCACATCACCCATGGACTACATCTCCCATCATGCACTGCACTCACACATTCCCATCCACCATTACACTAATCACACAGCTGTCACCATTCACTCATCAACCCTGATTGCCTCACCACACCTGCACCTCATTCACTCACTCACATAAAAGCAGCACACATAGTGCGAAGTCTTGTTTTGCCCCGGCTGACATTCTGAGCGTTATTCTTCCTGCCATCTCTGTGTTTGACCCCGGACTGCCCGACCTTGGAACTCTGAACCTGTGCCTGTGACCTCGACCCCTGCCTGGTATCGTTTACGTCTCTGCTCTGCCTCTGATATTCCTGTTTTTGCCTGCTGACCATTGCCCGTTTGTTTCTGCCTCTGCTCAATAAACATCTTGCTGCAAGTGAATCCACTCGCCTCAGACCAGTCATTACAAATGGGTACATTTGTGTACCCTTTAAGCACACCCATGTTCCCATTAAGCTCACATCTTGTTAATTAAAAAAAAAACTTTTTAAAGAATTTAATTTGAAGGTACAAAGTCAATAAAAAAGTCTGCTATTGTGTGATCCTCAGTCGTTTAGTGTACGATGACTAGTTTTCGTTTGAATATTTACAAAGTTGTTACGTGTATGATGCCTGGTGTTTTAAAAATCTGTTCACATTTTAAAAGTTGTGTAGTGTGTTCTAGCCTTTAGTTGTTTTTTTCCTGGACAGATACGACAGGTTTCTGATGGATGACATGCCTCTTCTTTGGGCATAAACTATAGTTGTCTCGATTTTCTCATCTTAAAGCTGTTAAAATAAGTTTAGACATTTTATAAAGATTAACTTAAAGTGACAACCATCAGTTAACATTTAAAGTCTGTTTGTGAAGTATTTACATAGATGGTTAATGTGGAAGAGCTTAAAGAGAGCGGACTGAGCTTAATTGGAGCAGCAACAATTATTAATACATTTCATGTAATATTTATTAAAATGAGAGGATTTAGCTAAATAAATAGTCTAGTTCATGTATTAAGTTCATACATATTTTAATATGAACAACTATTAACAATTTCTATTAAATTAAGTCATGCTGAAGCTATGTGATTTTCATAGTAGTGCACCCTTTAAGCTAACCTCAAAATAATATGAAATCTTTAAAAATAATAGCACTGTAAAACCACAGACCAGCAAAAAACTCTTAATTTATAATATTATGGATGTAAAATACAAGCCAGTAATGCCTGTGAAGTAATATGTTAGCGTAGCACACAATCTTATACAGCTAGTCAGCTTACTGTGTTCTGTAGCATCTGCGCTATGTTGTTAAAACTATATTTTGGATCTAATGTGATTATTTCCCACATCCATGTTCCAGGTTATAATATGCAAATGTCTGAACCTTAATCTCTTAATTTTATAATAAGTAGTGAATCTTACCCAAAATACAGGCTTAAACATCTAAAAAACACACATTTAAAGGGCTCCTCTTTCGGTTAAAGTTTTTAGACCGCTTTCAAAACGTCCGCCAGACAGTGTGAACAGATGGAGAGCCATATCTTAGTGTGCAATGATCCAATTGACTTATAATTACAGGAGGTATGTAGTAACAAGCACATAAATTGGCATCTGACTAGTAAGCCAATTCTCAAATAACTGTTATGATGACTTTTGTTCTACCCACTTAAATGATAGAGGTACGGGCAGAGTCCAATCTATACAGACAGTGTCTGTTCCCCAAATAGTGAGGTCAAAATATAAATTGAATGCAAGATCTAGAAAAAATTTGATCGTGATTAAACCAGAAAAATGCAAAATAAATGAACAAAAACAATGTTTAAAGCTTGGGCTCCTAAACATCCAGTCACTCACACACAAAGCAGTTAAATGATCACAGATAATAGTTGTGATGTACTCTGTCTGACTGAAACCAGGCTTAAAACAAATGATTATTTTGGTTTAAATGAATCTACTCCACCAAGCTACTGTTATAAGCATGAGCCTCGTCAGACTGGTCGTGGCGGCGGTGTCGTAACAATATATAGTGATATTTTCAATGTTACTCAGAAAACAGGAAACAGGTTTAACTCATTCGAAATACTTCTGCTTAATGTTAAACTGTCAGATATGCAAAATAAATCTGTCCTATCTCTTGCTCTGGCTACTGTGTACAGACCACCAGGGCCATATACAGATTTTCTAAAAGAATTTGCAGATTTCCTCTCAGAACTATTGGTTAATGTTGATAAAGCACTAATTGTAGGAGATTTCAACATTCACATAGATAATACAAATGATGCATTAGGACTTGCGTTTACTGACCTAATAAACTCTTTTGGAGTCAAGCAAAATGTCATCAGGCCCACGCATCATTTTAATCATACGCTAGATTTAATTATATTGTATGGAATTGATCTTACTGATATAGATATCGTACCTCAAAGTGATGATGTTACTGACCATTTCCTTGGATCGTGCATGCTGCATATTACTGATATTAACTATATGGCTCCGCGTTATCGTCCAGGCAGAACTATTGTTCCAGCCACTAAAGACCGATTCACCAATAACCTGCCGGATTTATCTCAGCTGCTCCGTGTGCCCATAAATACAGATGAACTAGAGAAAATTACTAGCAACATGGGAACCATCTTTTCTAATACGTTAGAAACTGTTGCCCCCATCAAATTAGAAAAGGTTAGAGAAAAACGTGCTGCGCCATAGTACAACAATTATACCCATTCTCTCAAGAAAGAAACTCGTAATTGTTCTGTAAAGGGTACACTGAGAGTGAGATGCACAATGTTGTACGGTCCTATGAGGAGGTGACCGAGTTATCATGATGTCAGTTCCGGAGTAAAGAGTTAACAGAAGGCATTACATGTGTCCGTCTCATTATTACAGCATAGTGTATGCAACATGGTGTCAGAAGTAACGGAGTAACAAACTAAACCTGAAAAAGAACTCATATAAGCAGTTTACGGGGGAAATGGAGAGAGAAGTGCCAGCCCCACCGATGTTAGCTTCACAGCTAACACCACCAGGCAAGTTCGACTTTACCAATACAACTGAATGGCCGAGATGGATGAAGCAGTTTGAGCGCTACAGAATAGCGTCGGGATTGGATAAACAATCACAAGAATACCAGGTGAATACTTTCATGTACGCTGCTGGTGAAGATGCTGAAGAGATTTTGTATGTGTTACCTTTAACTGAGGAGGAAAAGAGATCATATGCAGCAGTTACGGAAGCTTTCAATAAACACTGTGTCAGCAAACGGAATATCATTTTTGAAAGGGCGAGATTCAATGAGCGAAACCAAGAGCCCGGGGAGAGTGTAGAGTCGTTCATTACGGCGGTTCATTCACTTGCTGAACTGTGTGATTTTGGAGCACTAAAAGAAGATTTGATAAGAGACCGAATCGTCGTCGGTATACGCGACGCCAAACTGTCAGAAAGTTTACAGCTAGATGCAGACCTGACGATGGAGAAGGCTATAACGAAAGTAAGACAGAGTGCAGCGGTAAAAAAACAGCAGCCAATACTTCGAGGAGCAGAGCAGCCAATACTACGAGGAGCAGAGCAGCCAATAGGACATGTGGAATATATACACAGAAAAGACAGAAAAATGCAGACAGCATTTAAAAAGAAAACGGAGAACTATGCATCTGGATGTGGCAGATGCGGGGATTTAAAGAAACATCATTGGAAAGACTGCCCAGCTCGAGATGTTGACTGTAGAAAATGTCACAGGAGAGGACATTTAGCAAAAAAAAAGTAAGTCATCAGGGGGCATTAACGATATCACAGAGAGACAAATGGAGACCAAAGAGGAGAGAGATTATGTCTTTTTGGGTGAGATGTATCCACAGGAGAATGACGGGTGGAATGAAAGCATTAAACTGAATGGTGTAAGCACTGTTTTCAAGTTAGACACGGGAGCTGCTGTCACAGCAATTCCAAGCAGCAGCTTCTCCACCCAGAAGCATGGTGCTCTGCATCCCACAGGAAAAGTTCTATTTGGCCCAGGTAATCATAAGCTTGATGTAAAGGGGCAATTTAAAGGACAGCTAGGTATTAAAAATAAAACTACTGAACAAGACATTTATGTGGTTGCTGGACTGTCTAAGCCCCTACTGGGTCTTCCCGCAATAGAAGCCCTCATGTTAATACAGCGTCTCTACACAGTACACGAACAACAGGATGACTTCAGAGCCAAATACCCCTCAGTTTTCACAGGCTTGGGGAAATTAAAGGAGCCTTACACAATTGAGTTGGAATCAAGTGCAGAGCCACACGCCCTTTCATCCCCTCGCTGGGTACCCCTTCCCATGAGAGATAAGGTGCATGCTGAACTGAAGCGCATGGAGGATATGGGGGTTATTTCCAAAGTGACCCAGCCTACCCCATGGTGTGCGGGCATAGTTGTTGTGCCCAAAGCAAAAGGGAAGATACGGCTATGTGTCGATTTGACCCATTTAAACAAGTGGGTGCGGCGAGAAAGACATATACTTCCAGCAGTCGACCAGACGCTCGCAATGCTTGCAGGAGCAAAAGTTTTTACAAAGCTTGATGCGACATCTGGGTTCTGGCAGATCCAGTTGTCAAAGGAGAGCAAACTGTTGACAACATTCATCACCCCATTTGGGAGATATGCATTCAATCGTTTACCATTTGGGATCTCGTCGGCCCCAGAGCACTTTCAACGCCACATATCACAAATGCTGGAAGGATGCGAAGGGGTTGTGTGTCATGCAGATGACATATTAGTATATGGCGAGGATATGCAGAAGCATGATGAGAGACTGCATTGTGTCTTAAAAAGACTACAAGAGGAGGGGTTAACCTTGAATGAGAAGTGTGTGTTTGCTGCAGACAACATTATGTTCGTGGGTCATAACATCACAGCAGAAGGAGTTGCACCAGACCCTGGTAAAGTCAAGGCGATTATGGAGATGCCGGAACCAAATGGGGTGGAAGGAGTGAGGAGACTGCTGGGCATGGCTAATTATCTAGGAACATTTTTACCCCACCTTGCGTCGTACACGCATCCGATAAAAGACCTGCTAAGTGAGAAAAACGAACGGTGCTGGGGGTTTCCACAAAAAGAAGCATTTCAGAAATTAAAAGCGGAATTGAGCTCTCATCGAGTTTTGGCCTCATACTCACATGTGAGTATGTGAGACATGTGACATGAGACATGTGTCGCTGCAGATGCCTCCTCCTTTGGTCTGGGGGGTGTTCTGAGTCAAAAACAGCCAGATGGTGCATGGAAACCAGTGGTGTTCATCTCCAGAGGCCTGTCTGAGGCAGAAAAACATTACGCGCAAATAGAAAAAGAGGCCCTTGCCGTCACATGGGCAAGTGAACGTCTGTCATCTTACCTCCTTGGTCTAAAGTACAGATTAGAGACAGATCACAAACCACTTCTTTCTCTGCTGAGCACTAAAGCACTGGATGAGCTCCCTCCACGAATTCTGCGGTTCCGTCAGACTGATGAAATTCACGTTCGACATTGTACATGTGCCTGGTAAGCAGCTTATAACTGCTGATACGTTATCAAGAGCCCCAGTGAAATGCACATTTACGCAGAAGGAGGAAGAGAATGAGGAGGAGGTTAAGGTGTTTGTGGATGCCATGGTTCAGGCCCTCCCAGCAACTGATGCAAGGTCAACTACAATAATTAAGAATCAGAAAGCTGATCCCATTTGTGAAAAACTCATCCAATACTGTGAGACTGAGTGGCCGGGGAAACATGCCCTTCCCGCTGAGTTGGGGCCATACTGGCCGGAAAGAGAAAATCTCACTGTAGCTGGAGAGCTGCTCCTCAGGGGCCAAAGAATTGTGATTCCCCACTGCATGAGGCAAGAGGTCCTTCATCAGATACACGATGGTCACCAGGGTATCGTCAAGTGCCGAGCTAGGGCTCGCCAGGCCGTCTGGTGGCCAGGACTGTCTGTGAACATCAGTCAGCTTGTGGAAAACTGTAGCACATGTTTTCCTGTAGCTCAACTGGTAGAGCATGGCGTTAGCAACGCCAAGATCATGGGTTCGATTCCCAGGGAAAGCAAGACCTGATAAAATGTAGAAACTGTAGCTTGAATGCAATGTAAGTCGCTTTGGATAAAAGCGTCTGCTAAATGCATAAATGTAAATGTAAATGTAATGTTCACAGCATAGGGCAGAACACAGAGAACCCTTGCTGACCACACCAGTGCCTGAAAGACCCTGGCAGCGGGTGGGCACAGACTTATTTTTCTGGGAAAAGACTACATATCTTTTGGTTGTGGACCATTTTTCACATTATATTGAAGTAGCACATCTCAATGTAGCCACAGCCAATACCGTAATTGCAGCGCTGAAGGATGTGTTCAGCCGCAATGGAATTCCAGAGACTGTTATATTAGACAATGGACCACAATATAGCAGTGCACTCTTTACAAATTTTGCAAGTGATTACGGGTTTATGCACATTACAAGCAGTCCGAGATACCCGCAAGCAAATGGTGAGGCAGAGCGTGCGGTGGCAACAGTGAAAGGACTCTGGAAAGGAGGCGGTGAGAAAACAAAAGCTTTGCTGGCATATCGTGCTACGCATCTGGACAATGGTTACTCCCCAGCACAACTTCTCATGGGGAGAATGCTACGCACCATGATACCAAAACTCCCAAAGGCTTTAACCCTGCAATGGCCAAAAATCAAGGGTTTCAGGAAGGTGGAGCGGCGAGCAAAGGAGAAGCAGCAATGCTGGTATAACATGCGCCATAGGGCACGTCCCTTGCCAATACTGCAGCCTGGGCAAAGCGTGTGGCTGCCAAGAGAGGAATCACAAGGAACAGTCATTCGTCCAGCTGAAACACCGAGGTCTTACATCGTACGCCCGGATGAAGGACTGTTAAGGAGAAACCGCACTCACATGCGGGCAATTCACCCAACACAATACCAAGAACCTACCGAACCCATGGATATAACCCTTGACACAGGAAACAGTGACACTCAAACATTTACATTTAGTCATTTAGCAGACGCTTTTATCCAAAGCGACTTACAATTGGGGAGTACATAATGCGATTAATCTTGAAGAGGCAAACATACAGAGGAAGTTCCAATAACACTAAGTCTCAGGCATTGTTCAAATAAGTACAAGCTAGCAAGGGAAGGAGAGAAAGATAAAGAGAAAGATGAAGATTTTGAAAAAGTGAATTTTTTTTTTTTTTTATGTAGTCAAGTAGAGTTGAAAGAGATGAGTTTTCAGTTGTTGCTTGAAAATTGACAGGGATCCAGCATTCCGGATGGGGATGGGAAGATCATTCCAAACTCACCCTGTTAGAGACAAGGACAGGTCCAGTGATATTGATAGGGGAAGGGGGTCATACATGACAAATTCAGGCCAGGTGTCACGGCCTCCTGAACGTTTGGATTTGTAAAAAATAAAATAAAATAAATTTATGTTCTGAAAAAAAACAAAAAGTTGTTTGTGTAGGTTCAGGATAATGTTTACAGATAATGTCACTTGTAGTGGAATGTAAGGGAATAGGTCCTGCAAAGATAGGTTTGTTCTTACTTGCAATTGTTAATAGAGGGTTCTTACTTAAAAGGGGAGGTGGTCTGTAAAGGGTACACTGAGAGTGAGATGCATAATGTTGTACGGTCCTATGAGGAGGTGACCGAGTTATCATGACGTCAGTTCCGGAGTAAAGAGTTAACAGAAGGCATTACATGTGTCCATCTCGTTATTACAGCATAGTGTATGCAACAGTAATCTTGAGCGCAAATGGAGAAAAACTAACTTGGAAGTCTTTAGAATTGCGTGGAAAAACAGTATGTCCAGCTATAGACAGGCTCTAAAAGCTGCCAGGACCGAGCATATCTGCAAACTTATAGATAATAACCAAAACAATCCAAGGTTTTTATTTAGCACAGTGGCTAGATTAACAAATAAACAGATGTCACCCGATCTAAATATTCCCTCACAGTTTAACAGTAATTACTTTATGAATTTCTTTACTGAAAAAAATATATAACATCAGAAAAACAATAACAAATGTAGACTCTACAGCGTCTAGTACTTCAGCTTCATTCATCGCATCCAAAGAAAAACTGCATTGCTTTACAGCTATAGGACAGGATGAGCTAAATAAACTTATCACTGCATCTAAACCAACAACATGTTTATTAGATCCTGTACCCACTAAATTATTGAAAGAGTTGTTACCTGTAGCAGAAGAACCGCTTCTCAATATTATTAACTCCTCGTTATCTTTAGGTCACGTCCCAAAACCATTTAAGCTGGCAGTTATTAAGCCTCTTATTAAGAAACCAAAACTAGATCCTTGTGAACTGGCAAATTACAGACCCATTTCAAATTGTCCGTTTATGTCAATTTTTTTTGAAAAAGTTGTGTCTGCTCAATTGTGCTCCTTCTTGCAAAAAAATGATGTCTATGAAGAATTTCAGTCAGGTTTTAGGCCCCGCCATAGCACAGAAACTGCACTTGTTAAAATTACAAATGACTTGCTTCTTGCATCAGACCAAGCCTGCATCTCATTGCTAGTTTAACTTGATCTTAGTCCTGCATTCGACACTATAGATCATGACATACTCATAGATCGATTACAAAACTATACAGGTATTCAAGGGCAGGCTTTATGATGATTTAGATCCTACCTGTCTGATCGCTACCACTTTGTTTATTTAAACGGGGAGTCATCTCAATTATCACCAGTAAAGTATGGATTACCACAAGGATCTGTCCTAGGTCTTCTGCTATTTTAATTATACATGTTGCCTCTTGGTAATATTATTAGAAAATACGGGATTAGTTTCCATTGTTATGCTGATGACACTCAACTATATATCTCAACAAGACCAGATTAAACTTCTAAACTATCTAAGCTAACGGAGTGTGTTAAAAATATAAAAGATTGGATGACCAATAACTTTCTCCTATTAAATTCAGATAAGAGAGAAATATTACTTATTGGACCTAAAAACAGTACACAGAATATCTTGGATCACAATTTGCAACTAGACGGATGTACTGTTACTTCTTCTACAGTCAAAAATCTTGGTGTTATATTAGACAGCAATCTATCTTTTGAAAATCATATTTCCCATGTTACAAAAACAGCATTCTTCCATCTTAGAAACATTGCCAAGCTACGGAACATGTTAACTATTTCTGAAGCAGAAAAGTTAGTTCATACATTCATGACCTCTAGACTGGACTATTGTAATGCACTGCTAGGTGGTTGTTCTGCATCTTCAATAAACAAGCTACAGATAGTACAAAATGCTGCAGCCAGAGTCCTTACCAGGTCAAAACAATATCATCATATTACTCCAATTTTACAGTCTATGCACTGGCTACCTATTAAGTTCCGTATCCGTTACAAAATATTATTACTTTACTATAAGGCCCTAAATTATTTAGCTCCTGCGTAGCTAACTAGTCTTCTATCACGCTAAAATCCAACCCGCTCCCTGAGGTCGCAAAACTCTGGACTCTTGGTAGTACCTAGGATAGCAAAGTCCACTAAAGGAGGTAGAACTTTTTCATATTTGGCTCCCAAACTCTGGAATAGCCTTCCTGATAACGTTCGGGGTTCAGACACACTCTCAATTTAAATCTAGATTAAAGACACATCTCTTTAGCCAAGCATTCATATAATGCATCTCACAATCTTTTTCTACAGGTATATCTGATCAAACGCACATTATCATGCTTTAGCTTGGGTTGAACAGATAATTTCATCCAGGGTTATTCCTGGATGGAACAACAGCTATGCTAATTGTCTTTATTTGTTTCTCTGTTTCTGATTTACATCCCATGGTAACTAGGAATTACTTAAGCTTCAGTCGGGATCCAACCCTTAAATGATCTGAGATGACCAAATACTTGAGAAGAGATGATGACAACCCCTCGGAGGACCTCAGAGGAAGCCAACCATCAGCGATTATACGGAATTAATCACATTTTGCCATAAGTTAATTATATTGATTTTCTACAATGTAAATCTATTTTAGAAACTTCATTTCCTGTGAAGTTGCTTTTGTAGTATATTGTAACGCGGTTCGAGGGTCAGGGAAGGAAGGACGAGGAAGTCAGTGGTGACGAGCCACAAAAAAGGTGTTTAATAACACAAAATAAACAGTAATAACAAAACGTAAACAAAAACTCCGGCGATCTTCTTCTCTGGTGGTTCTCGTCTTCTTCGGCGGTACGGCTTTCTCTCTCTCGCATGCTCACTACTGCCTCCCCACTGCAGGCCGGCGGGAGCCTTTTCAAGTCTCCCCGGCAATCACTGGAACCAGATACAGGTGTTAATCATTATTCACTTGCCCACTGATTCCCCGCTCGTCTCCGAACCCGCTCTCCCCCTAGCGCGATCCGCCTTTCCACGCCCCCCTCGCCATATATATCAAGGACCGAATCAGACAAATCAAGATTCGATCAAAGCATGGTTGAAACATGAGGAGCCGAATTCCACAAGACAACAGCAGGAAGTCATAAATCAGACCCCTAGCCCCAGGCCGTCTGAATACAGCCTGCAACATTAAAACCAAAGGAACACTTAATGATAATTCCAATGCAGGAAGGAGGCTATCAAATTTGGTAATACATTTGAGTAATAAATATTATTGGTCAAAGAGATGCAACATGTGACCATTACATGTAAATCTGTGATAGAAATCACAGCCACAGACTGTTAGATTGACTTCCCCTGACCACACCAACAAGACAAAGGAGCCGGCTGAAATTCTTTGGGTCACAAAGACTGTAAAATCATCTTAAAAGACTTTCATTCTCATTGTTAATGAAACTAATAATTTCTATGCATAACTGCAGATTATGTATGTGACCCACAAATTTGACTATCCTTATTTTAATCATTGTGTTTGTCATGCTTTTAATTAGTATTGAATAGTTTAAGCTTTAAGGGTTAATGTCATGTTTGGTACATATGAGTTTGATAATTCTAGCTTTAAACATTTCTTCAAAGTGATTTTCTGTCAAATGTATCATATTCTGGTTATAGAAATCACACCCAAAAGGATACTTTGCAAGAATATGTAAAATTCGATCAATGTGACTGAACATGACATGTTGATTTATTGATTGGGTGGAGCAACAAAGCAGCAGCCAGAGCCCTGCATGGGATCTAATTGGTCAAGACAACCATTTGGGAGGTGTCTGAAAGCCGAGTTTAAATACTAGGACACCCTCTTGAAAACTCTCTCTTGAAAATGCGCTCTCTTGAAAATGCCCTCTCTTGAAAATGCGCTCTCTTGAAAATTCTCTCTCTCGGAAAATGCCATCTACAATCTCTCTCGAACTCTCTCTTTGAGCGCCATGTGCTCTGGCCCACAAGCCAGCTTGCTACCATGATAAGAACAAAAACCACCTAGTCTCTTTACATCCTTTTGTTATTTTACTTTAGTTAATTTTTTTTCCGTTGAGTTCGTGTGCTAAGTTACGTTTGCCAACGACAACAAGCCCAAAACTCTGCAAAACCAGCCAAGAACCAACGCCCACTTCAACGACTCCTGAACTCTAAGCCAATCAGCGATTTCGGAGAAACCCTTTCCTGCAAAGAAGGACGACAAAAGGGAATCCTTTAAACACAAAAGCAACGCAAGTACAAACCCCAGATCCTTGCTGAGCTGGTGTAATTTTTAATATAGATTTTAGCCTCATTGAAAAGTCAATGCGAGTGTTAAAGAAGTGATTGATGGTTGTTCAGGTTTATGCAATTGCACATATTGCTGTAAACGTGGGATATCACATTCTCATTCTCTTAAACTAATCCTTTCCTCACTTTCTCTCTTTCTGCAACGTGTGAATGTGTGAATGCTTGAGTTCATGTGTAGATTAGTTTACATGTCTTAGAGTTATATAAATAAAGTCTTGTTTATATTGAAAAGAGAAATATCTTGTTTTGTGCTCACAAGTTAATGTCTTAATCTGTTGATTTTGTTACTGTGCTATTTAATAGTGTTTTCACTATATTTTGGGATTTTAATATCCAGTGCAGAGTTTGTTATACGGCTTGTTCAGTGAATTGCCGTGAAACAGTGAGTCTGTTCAAATTCCCTATAAAATCATTAATGATTCCCTTTGAGCTAAATTGACCTGTTTCCCTTATAACAATATATATATATATATTATATGTTATCATTACACTTTGCAACAATTGTATCGTAAAAGCGCTATACAAATAATCTTGAATTTAATTGAAGACATCAATCAGGATAATAAATTATTTTTTCTTTTTATAATCTGAGCTCAAAAATGAAAGTGTGCTTAATGGGTACGTGAGCTTAATAGGTACGTTTATCCTACTGCAACAGAGTGAACAAAGGTCAAATAAAAAAATATATATTTTATCTCAAGTTCTCTTTGGAGGATTGACAGCCCATACTGTTCTCTTCATGCAATCCAGGGATGTGTCCACTGTCAGGTTTTCTTATTTTTTTTTACTTTTCTGACGACGGGCGGCCAGAGCAAAAAACACCATTAGGTCACCATTGTTTATGCTCACAGTACCTTCTGTCAGTTGATAGTCCTGTCTTCTTAAAGAAAGCACACACATTGTTAAAGATGGCAAGCGATGAAGGGTTGGGTAGAAGTGTGTAGACTGACATGTTTTCCTTTGTCCACAACACAGCAAGATTTTGAGTCACAATCACATAATCTGATATAATGACTATCGTAATCAACAAAAATATTGTGTAGTCTGAACTTGACATTAAAAAGACAATCCTGTGACAAGATACACATTTAGGTCACAGTAAAGCAGACGTTTGCATATGTATTTTCATTGAACATATATTTAACTTTATCCTACCAATTCATGCTGTCTTTTGATTAACTATTTTATTAAATCTTTCATTCACGCAGGTGGTTTTGTCCCGACCAGTCCTTGGTGGATTTCATGAGTTGAACAGAGAGAAGCAGGATTTTTGAAATGGTGCTCATCTCACATTATCAGTCTATCGTGCATTAATAACTCATTATGGATTAAGAAGAATGATGACTAGGGTTGGGTATCGTTTGGGGTTTTTTCGATACCGGTGCCAAATCGATACTTCTAAAACGGTACTGGTGCCTAAACGGTGCCTGAACCGATACTTATAATTTTTTTTTTTTACCAATTAATAATTGGATTGGCCATTAACACTAACCACATGGGCCCGGTTTCACAGACACACAGACAGGGCTTAGACTAACCCTAGACCAGGGGTTTTCAACCTTTTAGGATATGCGCCCCCCCAAGTTTGTCTAATTTCACTCGCGCCCCCCCCCCCCCCCCAACCCCCCCTATTATTGTATTCACACCGAATTACTTTAATAACATGAACATAAACACAAATATCCATTAAAGCTATTAAAACAGCTAATTATTTTTCTTTTGCTCTTTTTGATTAACATAATTTACATAATAAATGCATGGATCCGTTATATTGATGTACATTTGATATTTATTTTACTGTTTATTTTCACGTACAACAACTGACTGTGCTTACGAGGATACTCCTCTCAGCGGTTCTCAACCCACGGCTCGCGGCCCATCATGCTGAATGTTACAGTCTTATGTGTTGAACATAATTAAAAAATAACTTTCAGTTTTACAAATAGTTTTAGTTTTTACATTCATTTAAAAATGTACTAAACAAATATAAGCTAATGTTTTCGTTATGTAAAATAATTGTTTTTCATATATTATTTTCAGACATGAGCAGACCTATGTACTCACGTAATTAATGTTACGCATTTAACGAACACTTACAAGCGCGTACTTTGGCAGAATTAAATTCAAATAGTCATCAGCAGCCATCAGTTTTGTAAAGATGAGCATCGATTTAACTTAACAACACATTTGTTAAGGGAGAAAATGAAATGTGGAAAAAGCCAGTGAAGAAATGCATTCAAGCAAGAATAGTCTCAGCATCAGCGGTGAAGAGTGCTGGACTTACTTTCGGTGTGCCCCCCCACTCACTTGAAGATGTTCATGCAAAAAAGAAACACCAATAAACTACTACGCAGCAATCATCCTTATTACAGAAATGTGGCAAAACATCTCTGGAGAGAACTTCAGATTATTCAATTCGAAAATTCTTACCATATTTGGATCAACATAGGCTACATTTGTGAATGCTCACTTTCTGCAATGTCGCATGTCATGTAACATGTCCATGCGCGTCTTACAGACTGTAATTTAAAATCTCAACTTCATTGTGCTGTTACTCATTTCGAGCAGAATTTCACAAAATTGGTTCCCGACAGCATCAGGTGTTTTATTATTGGTGAGTAGAATTATTTATTTAAATATATGTAATCGTTCAGATATCATAATATTTAGGCTATAAATAATATTAGTGTGCCCGGTGGAAAAAAAGGTTGGGAACCGCTCAAGTCATTGGTATTCACCTGCTGTCTGAGAAAGCTATCTGTTCAGGTGTGCACGCGGCAAATATAGAAACGCTCTATCACAGCGCGTGAGTACCGCATTGAGATGTCTTGGGCTTAAAATGACTTTTATGTTTAAACTCACAAGACAAGACACGTGAGAATGAAAAACTTTCTCAAGGAAGCAGCACTGGCCTGATCATTAATATAGTTTTGGGGGGCTGAAACCCACCTAAAAATGTTTTAGAACTGCCCCTGCTGGTATAGCGTGTGTAATTATACTGAAACATAACAATATAACCAGTTTACCTGATTCAATGTGATGACTGAACCTGTGTCTGAAATAACAACATGACAATCCGTGGTTGGATTTTTGACACGACTAACCGTAAATCATCTTATACTTTCAAAAATCATGACTGATACTCCAGCCAACTCTAACTGTCGATTAACAACGGGAGTCAGATTGCCTCCTAGTGGATGGCTAAAGGTTTGCTAGCTCGTATTCATAAATTCTTAAGAGAATGACTCTGAATTAATCGATGCTCGCGCCCCACTTGACAGGTGCTGGCGCCCCACAGGTTGAAAACCCCTGCCCTAGACTACACCTCTCTTTATCTTCCTGCACTGGCGACCAGTTGCAGCTCGCATCCAGTTCAAGACACTGATGCTTGCATATAGAACAATCACAGGCTCAGCACCTGCCTACTTCCACTTACTATTACGACTCAACATCCCCTCCAGAAGTCTGAGATCCCGCTAGTGAGCGACGTCTCATAGTACCATCACAGAGAGGCTCAAAATCACTCTCCAGAACATTCTCGTTCACTGTTCCTGGCTGGTGGAATGATCTTCTCACCCCCATCCGGAATGCTTTATCCCTGTCAATCTTCAAGCAACAACTGAAAACTCATCTCTTTCAACACTACTTGACTTCATCATAAAACAAAGGTTCAAGGTTTCTTTATTTGTCACATAATAAATTACACAGGGTATAATTAGAAGTGAAATGTAATCGAATCAGGTCCGCTCAGTGGACAGTGCAAAATTATAAAAATAAAAATTATATAAAGTAACAACAAAAGAGCATATATATGGTAAAAAAAGAGAAATAAGAGTAAAATGTGCAATGAAATAAAAAGTGCAAAACAATAAGATGTGCAAAAAATAAGATGTGCTAAAAACAATAAGATGTGCAAAAAAAACAGTGTACTGGGACTTAATAAATAGTAATGTGAATTAAAGCTGCAAGCAGCGATGGAAGGGACCTCGCACCCGGCACCGCCAACCGGTGGCTTCAGAAAGACAGGAAACGGTGAGCAATATGCATTTAAAAAGGTAAATATAGAGGAATGTGTCATAGTCATTTATACGTTTCAAACCTTCTGCCAGCTGGTGGCGCTATGTCCATAACTGAACATTAACATGTAGACGTCTTCAGTCTAGCACTTTTATCAAACATATGAAGTTTGGTGCAGATTGAACATGGTATGTTTGAGTTGGTGTAAAGCCTGGCATATCCTGTTGTCAACAGGTGGCGCTATGATTACATCTGAATATTGGCCTTTAGATGTCTTCAGGCCAGGACGCCTACCAAATATGTCAAGTTTGGTGCAGATTGGACATTGCATGTTTAAGTTAGTGTAAAACAAGTCATTTCCTGTTGCCAGCAGGTGGCGCTATGTATTTATATGAATATGGTCACTTAGATCTCTTCAGGTCAGGAGTCTTATCGAATGTGTGAAGTCTGGGGCAGATCGGTTATTGCATGGCTGAGTTACAACAACTTTTATTCCCATGGCGAGACATCGAAATCTGTGATGCCGCCAAGGACACGCCCTTTAACGAAAACTCTAGATCTTCGCAATTTAACATCACAAAGGCCTTTAGATTAAACTGACCTAAATATTATGTTGATGTCATTAAATCTGTAGGAGGAGTTAGTTACAGAGTAAAACATGTCACTTTCTGTTGCCAATAGGTGGCGCTATTACTATAACTGAATATGGTCATGCAGATCTCTTCAGGTCAGGATTCTTATCAAACATGTGAAGTTTGGTGCAGATCGGACATAGCATGCCTGAGATATAACAACTTCCTGTTTCATGGCGAAACATCAACATTTGACAGGACGCCACGGACACGCCCTCCGATGAAAACTCTAGATCTTCGCAATTTAACGTCACAAAGGGCTTTAGATTACAATGACCAATTTTGGTGTTTATCTGAATAAATCTCTGGGAGGAGTTCGTTAAAGTATGACACCTGAAAATGGCAAAAATGATACAAAATATGACGAGAAAATTCAAAATAGCCGACTTCCTGTTTGGTTTCTGATTTCGTACCTAGAGACTTTTTTGTAGGTATTGTTAAGTTACACGAGTGTACCGATTTTCGTACATGTACTTGAAACGTAGCTCGAGGCGCACTCCGCTGAATATTTATAGGTGGCGCTGTCGAGCCATTTTGCCACACCTACTTCTGAAACCCATATCAGACGTAAGTTTTCACCAGTTCTGACGCGTGTGCAAAGTTTCCTGACTTTTCAAGCATGTTTAGGCCCTCTAAAATGCGATTAAGTTTGGAGAAGAAGAAGAAGAAGAAGAATAATAATAAGAATTAAAGCTGCAAGCAGCGATGGAAGGGACCTCGCACCCGGCACCGCCGACCGGTGGCTTCAGAATGACAGGGAACGGTGAGCAATATGCATTTACAAAGGTAAATATAGAGGAATATGTCAAAGTCATTTATACGTACCAAACCTGCTGCCAGCTGGTGGCGCTATGTCCATAACTGAACATTAACATGTAGATGTCTTCAGGCTAGCACTGTTATCGAACATGTGAAGTTTGGTGCAGATTGAACATGGTATGTTTGAGTTAGTATAAAGCCTGGCATATCCTGTTGTCAACAGGTGGCGCTATGCTTACATCTGAATATTGGCATTTAGATGTCTTCAGGCCAGGACTCTCACCAAATATGTGAAGTTTGATGCAGATAGTACATTGCATGTTTAAGTTAGTGTAAAACAAGTAATTTCCTGTAGCCAGCAGGTGGCGCTATGTCTATAACTAAACATTAGCACGTAGATGTCTTCATGCCATGGCTCTTATCAACCATGTGAAGTTTGGGGCAGATCGGACATTTTATGGCTGAGTAACAACAGCTTCTATTCCCATGGCGAGACATCGAATTTTGTCACGCTGCCATAGACACGCCCATTAGCGAAAACTCAAGCTCTTTGCAATTCAACATCACAAAGGCCTTTAGATTAGACTGACATATATATTATGTTGAAGTAATTAAATCTCTAGGAGGAGTTAGTTACAGAGTAAAACATATCACTTCCTGTTGCCAACAGGTGGCGCTATGAATTTATATGAATATGGTCACTTAGATCTCTTCAGGTCAGGAGTCTTACCAAATATGTGAAGTTTGGTGCAGATTGGACATTGCATGTTTAAGTTAGTGTAAAACAAGTCATTTCCTGTTGCCAGCAGGTGGCGCTATGTCTATAACTAAAAAATTGGCACGTGGATGTCTTCAGGGCATGTCTCTTATAAAACGTGTGTAGTTTGGTGCAGATTGGACATTGCATGTTTAAGTTAGTGTAAAACAAGTAATTTCCTGTTGCCAGCAGGTGGCGCTATGAATTTATATGAATATTGTCACTTAGATCTTTTCAGGTCAGGAGTCTTGTCAAACATGTGAAGTTTGGTAAAGATTGGACATTGCATGTTTAAGTTAGTGTAAAACAAGTCATTTCCTGCTGCCAGCAGGTGGCGCTCTGATTATAATGGAATATTCGTATTTAGATGTGTTCAGGCCTGGATTCTTATCGAACGTGTGAAGTCTGGGGCAGATCGAACATTGTATGAATGAGTTACAACAACTTTTATTCCCTTGACGAGACATCGAAATCTGTGATGCCGCCAAGGACACGCCCTTTCACGAAAACTCTAGATCTTCGCAATTTAACATCACAAGGGCCTTTAGGTTAGACTGACCAAATAATGTGTTGATGTCATTAAATCTCTAGGAGGAGTTAGTTACAGAGTAAAACATGTCACTTCCTGTTGTCAGCAGGTGGCGCTATTACTATAACTGAATATGGTCATGTAGATCTCTTCATATCAGGAGTCTTATCAAACATGTGAAGTTTGGTGCAGGTCGGACATAGCATGCCTGAGTTATAACAACTTCCTGTGTTATGGCGAAACATCGAAATTTGACAGGACGCCACGGACACGCCCTCCAATGAAAACTCTAGATCTTTGCAATTTAACGTCTCAAAGGGCTTTAGATTGCAATGACCAATTTTGGTGTTCATGCGAATAAATCTCTGGGAGGAGTTCGTTAAAGTATGACACCTGCAAATGGCAAAAATGTCACAAAATATGACGAGAAAATTAAAAATAACCGACTTCCTGTTGGGTTTCGGATTTCGTTCCAGGAGACTTTTTTGTAGGTATTGTTATGTTACATGAGTGTACCGATTTTCATACATGTACGTGAAACGTAGCCTGAGGGCTCTCCGCTGAATCAGTATAGGTGGCGCTGTAGAGCCATTTTGCCACACCTACTTCTGGAACACATATTCAGATGTGTTCATGCCTGGATTCTTATCGAACATGTGAAGTCTGGGGCAGATCGAACATTGTATGGCTGAGTTACAACAACATTTATTCCCATGGAGAGACATCAACATTTGACAGGACGCCACGGACACGCCCTCCCATGAAAACTCTAGATCTTCGCAATTTAACATCACAAAGGCCTTTAGGTTAGACTGACCTAAATATTATGTTGATGTCATTAAATTTGTAGGAGGAGTTAGTTACAGAGTAAAACATGTCACTTCCTGTTGCCAGCAGGTGGGGCTATTACTATAACTGAATATGGTCATGTAGAGCTCTTCATATCAGGAGTCTTATCAAACATGTGAAGTTTGGTGTAGATCGGACATAGCATGCCTGAGTTATAACAACTTCCTGTTTCATGGCGAAACATCGAAATTTGAGAGGACGCCACGGACACGCCCTCCGATGAAAACTCTAGATCTTCGCAATTTAACGTCACAAAGGGCTTTAGATTGCAATGACCAATTTTGGTGTTCATCCGATTAAATCTCTGGGAGGAGTTCGTTAAAGTATAACACCTGCAAATGGCAAAAATGTCACTAAATATGACGAGAAAATTCAAAATAACCGACTTCCTGTTGGGTTTCTGATTTCGTTCCAGGAGACTTTTTTGTAGGTATTATTATGTTACATGAGTGTACCGATTTTCGTACATGTACGTGAAACGTAGCTCGAGGCGCACTCCGCTGAATATTTATAGGTGGCGCTGTCGAGCCATTTTGCCACACCTACTCCTGAAACCCATATCAGACGTAAATTTTCACCAGTTCTGATGCGTGTGCAAAGTTTCCTGACTTTTCGAGCATGTTTAGGCCCTCTAAAATGCGATTAAGTTTGGAGAAGAAGAATAATAATAATAATAATAAACGGAGCAGATTCAATAGGGTCCTCTGCACCATCGGTGCTCGGTCCCTAATTAAAGCTGCAAGCAGCGATGGAAGGGACCTCGCCCGGCTCACTGCCGACCGGTGGCTTCAGAAAGACAGTGAGCAGTGAGCAATATGCATTTAAAAAGGTAAATATAGAGGAATATGTCAAAGTCATTTATATGTACCAAACCTGCTGCAGCTGGTGGCGCAACATCCATAAGTGAACAATGGCATGTAGATGTCTTCATCCAGTACTTTTAAAAAACATATGAAGTTTGGTGCAGATTGGACATTGCATGTTTAAGTTAGTGTAAAACAAGTAATTTCCTGTTGCCAGCAGGTGGCGCTCTGATTATAATGGAATATTCATATTTAGATGTGTTCAGGCCTGGATTCTTATCGAACATGTGAAGTCTGGGGCAGATCGAACATTGTATGGCTGTGTTACAACAACTTTTATTCCCATGGCGAGACATCGAAATCTGTGATGCCGCCAAGGACACGCCCTTCAACGAAAACTCTAGATCTTCGCAATTTAACATCACAAAGGCCTTTAGGTTAGACTGACCAAATAATGTTTTGACGTCATTAAATCTCTAGGAGGAGTTAGTTACAGAGTAAAACATGTCACTTCCTGTTGCCAGCAGGTGGCGCTATTACTATAACTGAATATGGTCATGTAGATCTCTTCATATCAGGAGTCTTATCAAACATGTGAAGTTTGGTGCAGATTGGACATAGCATGCCTGAGATATAACAACTTCCTGTTTCATGGCGAAACATCAAAATTTGACAAGACGCCACGGACACGCCCTCCGATGAAAACTCTAGATCTTCGCAATTTAACGTCACAAAGGGCTTTAGATTGCAATGACCAATTTTGGTGTTCATGCGAATAAATATCTGGGAGGAGTTCATTAAAGTATGACACCTGCAAATGTCAAAAATGTCACTAAATATGACAAGAAAATTCAAAATAACCGACTTCCTGTTGGGTTTCGGATTTTGTTCCAAGAGACATTTTCATAGGTATTGTTATGTTACATGAGTGTACCGATTTTCATACATGTACGTGAAACGTAGCCCGAGGGCTCTCCGCTGAATGAGTATAGGTGGCGCTGTCAAGCCGTTTTGCCACACCTACTTCTGAAACCCATATTCAGATGTGTTCAGGCCTGGATTCTTATTGAACATGTGAAGTCTGGGGCAGATTGAACATTCTATGGCTGAGTTACAACAACTTTTATTCCCATGGCGAGACATCGAAATCTGTGATGCCGCCAAGGACACGCCCTTCAACGAAAACTCTAGATCTTCGCAATTTAACATCACAAAGGCCTTTGGGTTAGACTGACCTAAATATTATGTTGATGTCATTAAATCTGTTGGAGGAGTTAGTTACAGAGTAAAACATGTCACTTCCTGTTGCCAGCAGGTGGCGCTATTACTATAACTGAATATAGTCATGTAGATCTCTTCATATCAGGAGTCTTATCAAACATGTGAAGTTTGGTGCAGATCGGACATAGCATGCCTGAGTTATAACAACTTCCTGTTTCATGGCGAAACATCAAAATTTGACAGGACGCCACGGACACGCCCTCCGATGAAAACGCTAGCTCTTCGCAATTTAACGTCACAAAGGGCTTTAGATTGCAATGACCAATTTTGGTGTTCATCCGAATAAATCTCTGGGAGGAGTTTGTTAAAGTATGACACCTGCAAATGGCAAAAATGTCACTAAATATGACGAGAAAATTTAAAATAACCGACTTCCTGTTGGGTTTCGGATTTTGTTCCAGGAGACTTTTTTGTAGGTATTGTTATGTTACATGAGTGTACCGATTTTCATACATGTACGTGAAACGTAGCCCAAGGGCTCTCCGCTGAACGAGTATAGGTGGCGCTGTCGAGCCATTTTGCCACACCTACTTCTGAAACCCATATAAGACGTAAATTTCCAGCAGTTCTGATGCGTGTGCAAAATTTCCTGACTTTTCGAGCATGTTTAGGCCCTCAAAAATTCGATTAAGTTTGGAAAAGAATAATAATAAACAACACAGATACAATAGGGTCCTCGCACCATCGGTGCTCGGTCCCTAATAATAAACAACACAGATACAATAGGGTCCTCGCACCATCGGTGCTCGGTCCCTAATAATAATTAAAGCTGCAAGCAGCGATGGAAGGGACCTCGCCCGGCTCACCGCCGACCGGTGGCTTCAGAAAGACAGGGAGTAGTGAGCAATATGCATTTAAGAAGGTAAATATAGAGGAATATGTCAAAGTCATTTATATGTACCAAACCGGCTGCCAGCTGGTGGCGCAACGTCTGAACATTGGCATGTAGATGTCTTCATCCAGTACTTTTAAAAAACATATGAAGTTTGTTGCAGATTGGACATTGCATGTTTAAGTTAGTGTAAAACAAGTTATTTCCTGTTGCCAGCAGGTGGCGCTATGTCTATAACTAAACATTGTCAAGTAGATGTCTTCAGGCCGTGGCTCTTATCAAACGTGTGAAGTTTGGTGCAGATTGGACATTGCATGTTTAAGTTAGTGTAAAACAAGTAATTTCCCGTTGCCAGCAGGTGGCGCTATGTCTATAACTAAACATTGGCACAGATATGTCTTCAGGTCATGGCTCTTATTAAACATGTGAAGTTTGGGACAGATCGGACATTTTATGGCTGAGTAATAACAGCTTCTATTCCCATGGCGAGACATCGAATTTTGTCACGCCGCCATAGACACACCCATTAGCGAAAACTCAAGCTCTTTGCAATTCAACATCACAAAGGCCTTTAGATTAAACTGACCTATATATTATGTTGATGTCATTAAATCTCTAGGAGGATTTAGTTACAGAGTAAAACATATCACTTCCTGTTGCCAGAAGGTGGCGCTATGAATTTATATGAATATGGTCACTTAGATCTTTTCAGGTCAGGAGTCTTGTCAAACATGTGAAGTTTGGTGCAGATCGGACATAGCATGGCTGAGTTATAACAACTTCCTGTTTCATGGCGAAACATCGAAATTTGACAGGACGCCACGGACACGCCCTCTGATGAAAACTCTAGATCTTCGCAATTTATGGCCACAAAGGGCTTTAGATTACAATGACCAATTTTGGTGTTCATCCGAATAAATCTCTGGGAGGAGTTCGTTAAAGTATGACACCTGCAAATGGCAAAAATGTCACTAAATATGACGAGAAAATTCAAAATAACTGACTTCCTGTTGGGTTTGGGATTTCGTTCCAGGAGACTTTTTTCTAGGTATTGTTATCTTACATGAGTGTACCGATTTTCATACATGTACGTGAAACGTAGCCCGAGGGCTCTCCGCTGAAAAAGTATAGGTGGCGCTGTCGAGCCATTTTGCCACACCTACTTCTGAAACCCATATTCAGATGTATCCAGGCCTGGATTCTTATCGAACATGTGAAGTCTGGGGCAGATCGGTTATAGCATTGGTTGAGTTACAACAACTTTTATTCCCATGGCGAGACATCGAAATATGTGATGCCGCCAAGGACACGCCCATTAGCGAAAACTCAAGCTCTTCGCAATTTAACATCACAAAGGCCTTTAGATTAAACTGACCTAAATATTATGTTGATGTCATTAAATCTCTAGGAGGAGTTAGTTACAGAGTAAAACATGTCACTTCCTGTTGCCAGCAGGTGGCGCTATGACTATAACGGAATATGGTCATGTAAATCTCTTCAGGTCAGGGTTCTTATCAAACAAGTGAAGTTCGGTGTAGATCGGACATAGCATGCCTGAGATATAACAACTTCCTGTTTCATGGCGAAACATCAAAATTTGACAAGACGCCACGGACACACCCTCCGATGAAAACTCTAGATCTTCGCAATTTAACGTCACAAAGGGCTTTAGATTACAATGACCAATTTTGGTATTCATCTGGAAATATCTCTGGGAGGAGTTCTTTAAAGTATGACACCTGCAAATGGCCAAAATGTCACTAAATATGACGAGAAAATTCAAAATAACCGACTTCCTGTTGGGTTTGGGATTTCGTTCCAGGAGACTTTTTTGTAGGTATTGTTATGTTACATGAGTGTACCGATTTTCATACATGTACGTGAAACGTAGCCCGAGGGCTCTCCGCTGAAAAAGTATAGGTGGCACTGTCGAGCCATTTTGCCACACCCACTTCTGAAACCCATATAAGACGTAAATTTCCACCAGTTCTGATGCGTGTGCAAAATTTCCTGACTCTTCGAACATGTTTAGGCCCTCAAAAATGCGATTAAGTTTGGAAAATAATAATAATTAAAGCTGCAAGCAGCGATGGAAGGGACCTTGCACCCAGCACCGCCAACCGGTGGCTTCAGAAAGACAGGGAACGGTGAGCAATATGCATTTAAAAAGGTAAATGTAGAGGAACGTGTTATAGTCATAGTCATTTATATGTGTCAAACCTGCTGCCAGCTGGTGGCGCTATGTCCATAACTGAACATTAACATGTAGATGTCTTCAGTCTAGCACTTTTATCAAACATATGAAGTTTGGTGTAGATTGAACATAGTATGTTTGCGTAGTGTAAAGCCTGACACATCCTGTTGTCACCAGGTGGCGCTATGATTACTTCTGAATATTGGCCTTTAGATGTCTTCAGGCCAGGAATCTTACCAAATATGTGAAGTTTGGTGCAGATTGGACAATGCATGTTTAAGTTGGTGTAAAACAAGTAATTTCCTGTAGCCAGCAGGTGGCGCTATGTCTATAACTAAACATTGGCATGTAGATGTTTTCAGACCAATAATTTTATCAAACATATGAAGTTTGGTGCAGATTGAACATGGTATGTTTGAATTCGTGTAAAGCATGATATATCCTGTTGTCAGCAGGTGGCGCTATGATTACATCTGAATATTGGCCTTTAGATGTCTTCAGGCCAGGAATCTTACCAAATATGTGAAGTTTGGTGCAGATTGGACAATGCATGTTTAAGTTGGTGTAAAACAAGTAATTTCCTGTAGCCACCAGGTGGCGCTATGTCTATAACTAAACATTGGCATGTAGATGTCTTCAGACCAATAATTTTATCAAACATATGAATTTGGTGCAGATTGAACATGGTATGTTTGAGTTAGTGTGAAGCATGATATATCCTGTTGTCAGCAGGTGGCGCTATGATTATATCTGATTTTTGGCCTTTAGGTGTTTTCAGGCCAGGAATCTTACCAAATATGTGACGTTTGGTGCAGATTGGACATTGCATGTTTAAGATAGTGTAAAAGAAGTCATTTCCTGTTGCCAGCAGGTGGCGCTCTAATTATAATGAAATATTCATATTTAGATGTGTTCAGGCCTGGATTCTTATCGAACGTATGAAGTCTGGGGCAGATCGGACATTGTATGGCTGAGTTACAACAACTTTTATTTCCATGGCGAGACATCGAAATTTGTGATGCCGCCATGGACACGCCCTTTAACGAAAAGTATAGATCTTCGCAATTTAACATCACAAAGGCCTTTAGGTTAGACTGACCTAAATATTATGTTTATGTCTTTAAATCTCTAGGAAGAGTTAGTTACAGAGTAAAACATGTCACTTCCTGTTGCCAGCAGGTGGCGCTATGACTATAACTGAATATGGTCACTTAGATCTCTTCAGGTCAGGATTCTTATCAAACGTGTGAAGTTTAGTGTAGATCGGACATAGCATGCCTGAGATATAACAACTTCCTGTTTCATGGCGAAACATCAAAATTTGACAGGACGCCACGGACACTCCCTCTGGTGAAAACTCTAGATCTTCGCAATTTAACGTCACAAAGGGCTTTAGATTACACTGACCAATTTTGGTGTTCATCTGAATAAATCTCTGGGAGGAGTTCGTTAAAGTATGACACCTGAAAATGGCAAAAATGACACAAAATATGACGAGAAAATTCAAAATAGCCGACTTCCTGTTGGGTTTCTGATTTCGTACCTGGAGAGTTTTTTGTAGGTATTGTTAAGTTACATAAGTGTACCGATTTTCGTACATGTACGTGAAACGTAGCTCGAGGCGCACTCCGCTGAATATTTATAGGTGGCGCTGTCGAGCCATTTTGCCACACCTACTTCTGAAACCCATATCAGACGTAAATTTTCACCAGTTCTGACACGTGTGCAAAGTTTCCTGACTTTTCGAGCATGTTTAGGCCCTCTAAAATGCGATTAAGTTTGGAGAAGAAGAAGAAGAAGAAAAAGAAGAAGAAGAAGAAGAAGAATAAACGGAGCAGATTCAATAGGGTCCTCGCACCATCGGTGCTCGGTCCGAATATTACATTATAATTAGAGCGCCACCTGCTGGCAACAGGAAATGACTTCTTTTACACTATCTTAAGCATGCAAAGTCCAATCTGCACCAAACTTCACACTTTTGATAAAAATATTGGTCTGAAGATATCTAAATGCCAATGTTCAGTTAAAGATATAGCGCCACCTGCTGGCAACAGCAAATTACTTCTTTTAAACTAACTTAAGCATTCAATGTCCAATCTGCACCAAAATTCACATGTTTGACAAGACTCCTGACCTGAAAAGATCTAAAGGCCAAAATTCAGATATAATCATAGCGCCACCTGCTGACAACAGGATATATCCTGCTTTACACTAACTCAAACATACCATGTTCAATCTGCACCAAACTTCATATGTTTGATAAATGTATTGGTCTGAAGACATCTACATGCCAATGTTTAGTTATAGACATAGCGCCACCTGGTGGCTACAGGAAATTACTTATTTTACACCAACTTAAACATGCATTGTCCAATCTGCACCAAACTTCACATATTTGGTAAGATTCCTTGCCTGAAGATATCTAAAGGCCAATATTCAGATGTAATCATAGCGCCACCTGTTGACAACAGGATGTGTCAGGATTTACACTAACTCAAACATACTATGTTCAATCTGCACCAAACTTCATATGTTTGATAAAAGTGCTAGACTGAAGACATCTACATGTTAATGTTCAGTTATGTACATAGCGCCACCAGCTGGCAGCAGGTTTGGCACATATAAATGACTATGACACATTCCTCTATATTTACCTTTTTAAATGCATATTGCTCACCGTTCCCTGTCTTTCTGAAGCCACAGGTTGGCGGTGCTGGGTGCGAGGTCCCTTCCATTGCTGTTTGCAGCTTTAATTATTATTATTATTATTATTATTCTTCTTCTCCAAACTTAATCGCATTTTAGAGGGCCTAAACATGCTCGAAAAGTCAGGAAACTTTGCACACGCATCAGAACTGGTGAAAATTTACGTCTGATATGGGTTTCAGGAGTAGGTGTGGCAAAATGGCTCGACAGCGCCACCTATAAATATTCAGCGGAGTGCGCCTCGAGCTACGTTTCACGTACATGTACGAAAATTGGTACACTCATGTAGCATAACAATACCTACAAAAAAGTCTCTTGGTACGAAATCAGAAGCCAAACAGGAAGTCGGTTATTTTGAATTTTCTTGTCATATTTTGTGTCATTTTTGCCATTTTCAGGTGTCATACTTTAACGAACTCCTCCCAGAGATATTTCCAGATGAACACCAAAATTGGTCATTGTAATTTAAAGCCCTTTGTGACGTTAAATTGCGAAGATCTAGAGTTTTCACCGGAGGGCGTGTCCGTGGCGTCCTGTCAAATTTTGATGTTTCGCCATGAAACAGGAAGTTGTTATATCTCAGGCATGCTATGTCCGCCAAACTTCACAGGTTTGATAAGAATCCTGACCTGAAGAGATCTAAGTGACTATATTCAGTTATAGTCATAGCGCCACCTGCTGGCAACAGGAAGTGACATGTTTTAATCTGTAACTAACTCCTCCTAGAGATTTAATGACATCAACATAATATTTAGGTCAGTTTAATCTAAAGGCCTTTGTGATGTTAAATTGCGAAGAGCTTGAGTTTTCGCTAATGGGCGTGACCATGGCGGCGTGACAAAATTCGATGTCTCGCCATGGGAATAGAAGCTGTCGTTACTCAGCCATAAAATGTCCAATCTGCCCCAAACTTCACACTTTGATAAGAGCCATGGCCTGAAGACATCTACGTGCCGATGTTTAGTTATGGACATAGCGCCACCTGCTGGCTACAGGAAATTACTTGTTTTACACTAACTCAAGCATGCAATGTTCAATCTGCACCAAACTACACACGTTTGATAAGAGCCATGGCCTGAAGACATCTAAGTGCCAATGTTTAGTTAAAGACATAGCGCCACCTGCTGACAACAGGAAATGACTTGTTTTACACCAAATTCAACATGCAATGTTCAATCTGCACCAAACTTCATATGTTTTTTTTAATTACTGTTCTGAAGACATATACCAAATTTTCAGTTCAGTTATATATATAGTGCCACCTGCTGGCCACAGGAAATGCATTGTTTTACAGTAAATCAAACATGCATTGTCCAATCCGCACCAAACTTTACATATTTGGTAAGATTCCAGGCCTGAAGACATCTAAACACCAATATTCAGATGTAACCATAGCGCCACCTGTTGACAGAAGGATGTGTCAGGCTTTACACTAACTCAAACATACTGTTTTCAATCTGCACCAAACTTCACATATTTAGTAAGATTCCTGGCCTGAAGACCTCTAATGGCCAATATTCAGATGTAACCATAGCGCCACCTGTTGACAACAGGATGTGTCAGGCTTTAAGCTAACTCAGACATACTATGTCCAATCTGCACCAAACTTCACAGGTTTGTTAAGAGCCATGGCCTGAAGACATCTCTTTGCCAATGTTTAGTTATAGACATAGCGCCACCTGCTGGCTCCAGGAAATTACTTGTTTTACACTAGCTTAAACATGCAATGTTCAATCTGCACAAAACTTACCATGTTTTAAAAAAGTGCTAGACTGAAGACATCTACATGTTAATGTTCAATTATGGACATAGCGCCACCAGCTGGCAGCAGGTTTGACACATATAAATGACTAAGACACGTTCCTCTATATTTACCTTTTTAAATGCATATTGCTAACCGTTCCCTGTCTTTCTGAAGCCACCGGTTGGCGGTGCTGGGTGCGAGGTCCCTTCCATCGCTGCTTGCAGCTTTAATTCTTCTTCTTCTTCTTCTTCTTCTTCTTCTCCAAACTTAATCGCATTTTAGAGGGCCTAAACATGCTCGAAAAGTCAGGAAACTTTGCACACGCTTCAGAACTGGTGAAAATTTACGTCTGATATGGGTTTCAGGAGTAGGTGTGGCAAAATGGCTCGAGGTGGCGCTATGTCTTTAACTGAACATTGGCATTTGGATATCTTCAGACCAATACTTTTATCAAACATATGAAGTTTGGTGCAGATTGAACATGGTATGATTGAGTTAGTGTAAAGCCTGGCATATCCTGTTGTCAACAGGTGGCGCTATGATTACATCTGAATATTGGCCTTTAGATGTTTTCGGGAAAGGACTCTTACAAAATATGTGAAGTTGGGTGCAGATTGGACATTGCATGTTCAAGTTAGTGTAAAACAAGTAATTTCCTGTAGCCAGCAGGTGGCGCTATGTCTATAACTAAACAGTGGCACGTAGATGTCTTCAGGCCATGGCTCTTATCAAACGTGTGAAGTTTGGGGCAGATTGGACATTTTATGGCTGAGTAACAACAGCTTCTATTCCCATGGCGAGACATCGAATTTTGTCACGCCGCCATGGTCACGCCCATTAGCGAAAACTCAAGCTCTTCGCAATTTAACATCACAAAGGCGTTTTGATTAGACTGACCTAAATATTATGTTGATGTCATTAAATCTCTAGGAGGAGTTAGTTACAGAGTAAAAGATGTCACTTCCTGTGCCAGCAGGTGGCGTTATGTCTATAACTGAATATGGTCATGTAGATCTCTTCAAGTCCGGAGTCTTAACAAATATGTGAAGTTTGGTGCAGATTGGACATTGCATGTTTACGTTAGTGTAAAACAAGTCATTTCCTGTTGCCAGCAGGTGGCGCTCTGATTATAATGGAATATTCGTATTTAGATGTGTTCAGGCCTGGATTCTTATCGAACATGTGAAGTCTGGGACAGATCGGACATTTTATGGCTGAGTAACAACAGCTTCTATTCCCATGGCGAGACATCGAATTTTGTCACGCCGCCATGGTCACGCCCATTAGCGAAAACTCAAGCTCTTCGCAATTTAACATCACAAAGGCGTTTTGATTAGACTGACCTAAATATTATGTTGATGTCATTAAATCTCTAGGAGGAGTTAGTTACAGAGTAAAAGATGTCACTTCCTGTTGCCAGCAGGTGGCGCTATGTCTATAACTGAATATGGTCATGTAGATCTCTTCAAGTCCGGAGTCTTAACAAATATGTGAAGTTTGGTGCAGATTGGACATTGCATGTTTACGTTAGTGTAAAACAAGTCATTTCCTGTTGCCAGCAGGTGGCGCTATGACTATAACTGAATATGGTCACTTAGATATCTTCAGGTCAGGATTCTTATCAAACATGTGAAGTTTGGTGTAGATCGGAAATAGCATGCCTGAGTTATAACAACTTCCTCTTTCATGGCGAAACATCAAAATTTGACAGGACGCCACGGACACACCCTCTGATGAAAACTCTAGATCTTCGCAATTTAACGTAACAAAGGGCTTTAGATTACAATGACCAATTTTGGTGTTCATCTGGAAATATCTCTGGGAGGAGTTCGTTAAAGTATGACACCTGAAAATGGCAAAAATGACACAAAATATGACGAGAAAATTCAAAATAACCGACTTCCTGTTTGGTTTCTGATTTCGTACCTAGATACTTTTTTGTAGGTAATGTTAAGTTACATGAGTGTACCAATTTTCATACATGTACGTGAAACGTAGCTTGAGGCGCACTCCGCTGAATATTTATAGGTGGCGCTGTCGAGCCATTTTGCCACACCTACTCCTGAAACCCATATCAGACGTAAATTTTCACCAGTTCTGATGCGAGTGCAAAGTTTCCTGACTTTTCGAGCATGTTTAGGCCCTCTAAAATGCGATTAAGTTTGGAGAAGAATAATAATAATAATAATAATAATAAACGGAGCAGATTCAATAGGGTCCTCTGCACCATCGGTGCTCGGTCCCTAATTAAAGCTGCAAGCAGCGATGGAAGGGACCTCGCACCCGGCTCACCGCCAACCGGTGGCTTCAGAAAGACAGGGAACGGTGAGCAATATGTATTTAAAATTGCAAATATAGAGCGATATGTTAAGGTCATTTAAATGTGCCAAACCTGCTTCCAGTTGGTGGCGCTATGTCCATAACTGAACATTAACATATAGATGTCTTCAGGCTAGCACCTTTATCGAACATATGAAGTTTGGTGCAGATTGAACATAGTATGTTTGAGTTAGTGTAAAGCCTGACACATCCTGTTGTCAACAGATGGCGCTATGGTTACATCTGAATATTGGCCTTTAAATGTCTTCCGGGCAGGACTCTTACAAAATATGTGAAGTTTGGTGCAGATTGGACATTGCATATTTAAGTTACTATAAAACAATTAATTTCCCGTAGCCAACAGGTGGCGCTATGTCTATAACTAAACATTGGCACGTAGATGTCTTCAGGCCATGGCTCTTATCAAACGTGTGAAGTTTGGTGCAGATTGGACATTGCATGTTTAAGTTAGTGTAAATCAAGTCATTTCCTGTGGCCAGCAGGTGGCGCTCTGATTATAATGGAATATTCATATTTATATGTGTTCAGACCTGGATTCTTATCGAACGTGTGAAGTCTGGGGCAGATCGGTTATTGCATGGTGAGTTACAACAACTTTTATTCCCATGGCGAGACATCGAAATTTGTGATGCCGCCAAGGACACGCCAATTAGCGAAAACTCAAGCTCTTCGCAATTTAACATCACAAAGGCCTTTAGATTAAATTGACCTAAATATTATGTTGATGTCATTAAATCTCTAGGAGGAGTTAGTTACAGAGTAAAACATGTCACTTCCTGTTGCCAGCAGGTGGCGCTATGACTATAACTGAATATGGTCACTTAGATCTCTTCAGGTCAGGATTCTTATCAAACATGTGAAGTTTGGTGCAGATCGGACATAGCATGCCTGAGATATAACAACTTCCTGTTTCATGGCGAAACATCAAAATTTGACAGGCAACGGACACGGACACGCCCTCCGATGAAAACTCTAGATCTTCGCAATTTAACGTCACAAAGGGCTTTAGATTACAATGACCAATTTTGATGTTCATCCGAATAAATCTCTGGGAGGAGTTCGTTAAAGTATGACACCTGAAAATGGCAAAAATGACACAAAATATGACGAGAAAATTCAAAATAACCGACTTCCTGTTGGGTTTCTGATTTCGTACCTAGAGACTTTTTTGTAGGTATTGTTAAGTTACATGAGTGTACCGATTTTCGTACATGTACGTGAAACGTAGCTCGATGCGCACTCCGCTGAATATTTATAGGTGGCGCTGTCGAGCCATTTTGCCACACCTACTTCTGAAACCCATATCAGACGTAAATTTTCACCAGTTCTGACGCGTGTGCAAAGTTTCCTGACTTTTCAAGCATGTTTAGGCCCTCTAAAATGCGATTAAGTTTGGAGAGGAAGAATAATAATAATAACTAGAATGTACATTTCCAGAAGAAAATGTGAATGGTGCTTGCAGTGGCAAAAAACACCACCCTGTTGCTAGGGTAATGTAGGGTGTTGCTAGGCGGTTGCTAGGGTAATCTAGGTGGTTGCTATGGTGTTACTAGGTGGTTGGTAGTTGTCACAGATGGTTACTATGGAGTTTGTAGCATTTTATTGGCATGATTTAGCACTTAGCTAAGCGCTATTAGCATGTAGCTATTCACTGCTAGCATGTGTAGCATGTAGCAAGTCCTGTTTGCTAGCATGAGTCAAAAGAGCCAACCCCCATCTCTATACGATGTTCTGATGCAGAGATATTGGTCTTGCAAAACGGTTGCTAGGGTACTCTGTTTGGTTGTTAGGGAGTGGCTTGGCAGCTGCCAATCATGAAGCTCCAAAGGCTTCTTGTCAGTATGAATGATATAAACCAACTCCCACGCCTCTGTGACA
Organism: Oxygymnocypris stewartii; assembly: GCA_003573665.1. Classification (NCBI taxonomy): domain Eukaryota; kingdom Metazoa; phylum Chordata; class Actinopteri; order Cypriniformes; family Cyprinidae; genus Oxygymnocypris; species Oxygymnocypris stewartii. Next base: position 125,392 of record QVTF01009550.1, read on the forward strand.
TTCAGAATGGAAGATATTCCTCTGTGATTTTTGGTTGCTAAGGTGCTCGACAATGGTTGCTAGGCTGTGGCCAGTGAGTGTTGAGGTGATTCAGGATTGGCTGCTTGCTGCCCCGAGTCAAATGAGCCCACCCTCATGTTTCTATGACACTTCTATCCTGAGATATCCCTTTGATCTCTTTCAATGGAAGTCTATGTGACGTGTTGCTAAGGTGCTCTAAATGGTTGCTAGGGGCGTGGCTTGATAGCTTCACAATGATCCTGAGATGCTGATTGGTCGTCTGAGTCAAATGAGCCCGCCCCCTTGTCTCTATGACACTGTGATCCAGAGTTATGTTCAATTGAAAAGCGGTTTCTATGGTGTAGGACGGCCCATTTCATGGGCCGTCCTACATCATAGAAAGTAAATGGGGCAACTTTGGGACGCTCCTGCCCCCCAGGGGTGCAACTTTTACCCCATTTTGAGGTATGGTCTTACAGAGCCTGCCAGCCTCTTGAAATGTGGCAAATTTCACATTTCTGTGAAATCCACTCTCTGAGCTACGAGGCGTCAAAGTTTTTCTCAATGTTAAGTCTATGCGTTTTTTTTTTGCCCCTATTTTGCCCCTGGGGCAAACATCGTACCCCCGATCGCTTATAAAAGTCATAGCACACGATTCCCGATTAGGCCGCACGTTTTGACACCTCATTCATGGCTCTGTGACAAAAACTGTGGGAGGAGTAGCGTACCGAAATAAAAGTGGAAGAAGAAGAAGAATAACTAGAATGTACATTTCCAGAAGAAAATGTGAATGGTGCTTGCAGTGGCAAAACTCGACGCTGGGCAGATACTACAGTGTTCTGCGTGATTCCAAGAGAGACAACCACCATGTCTATATGATGTTTTGGAGATGAGATTATGGCTTATTAATGTTGCCATACGGTTGCTAGGATGCTCGATATGGTTGCTAGGTCGAAGCTAAGATCATAGGTCATTATTTATTAGTTCATTAAAAGATGAGTCAAATGAGTGTGTGGGAGTTACAGAGAGAGAGAGAGAGAGAGAAGGGTCCCTAAGGGCCTGCATGTGTGTGTGTGTGTGAGAAAGTGACAGTTGAGATTCAAATTCATGAACATTCTGCCATTGTAAGTCAATGGGACTTTTTTGCCCGCTTTTTCGTCCGCTGTGCAAACATCGTAGGTCTGATTTCTTAGAAAAGATATAGCACACCTCTCCTCAATGAGCCGGTCGATTTAACACCTCATTCATGGGTCTATGACAAAATGTGCAGGAGGAGTAGCGCGCCGAAGTTTGGTCAGGGCGAATAGTAATAACAATACTAGAATGTACATTTCCAGAAGAAAATGTGAATGGTGCTTGCAGTGGCAAAACTCGGCGCTGGACAGATACTAGTGACTAGCATGTTTGCTAGCATATTTTTTAGCATGATTAGCATCTTGTTACCATATTGCTAGCATGATTAGCATGTTGCTAGCATGTTGCTAGCATGATTAGCATTTAGGGTAATCTGAGTGGTTGCTATGGTGTTACTAGGTGGTCAGTAGTTGTCACAGATGGTTACTATGGAGTTTGTAGCATTTTATTGGCATGATTTAATACTTAGCTAAGCGCTATTAGCATGTAGCTATTCACTGCTAGCATGTGTAGCATGTAGCAAGTCCTGTTTGCTAGTATGAGTCAAAAGAGCCAACCCCCATCTCTATACGATGTTGTGATGCAGAGATATAGGTCTTGCAAAACGGTTGCTAGGGTACTCTGTTTGGTTGCTAGGGAGTGGCTTGGCAGCTGCCAATCATGAAGCTCCAAAGTCAGTGTGAATGTATAAACCAACCCCCATCTCTCTACGATGTTCTGATGCAGAGATATAGGTCTTGCAAAACGGTTGCTAGGGTACTCTGTTTGGTTGCTAGGGAGTGGCTTGGCAGCTAGCAATCACGATACTCCAAAGGCTTCTTGTCAGTATGAATGATATAAACCAACTCCCACGCCTCTGTGACATTCAGAATGGAAGATATTCCTCTGTGAATTTTGGTTGCTAAGGTGCTCGACAATGGTTGCTAGGGCGTGGCCAGTGAGTGTTGAGGTGATTCAGGATTGGCTGCTTGCTGCCCCGAGACAAACGAGCCCACCCTCATGTTTCTATGACACTTCTATCCTGAGATATCCCTTTGATCTCTTTCAATGGAAGTCTATGGGACGTGTTGCTAAGGTGCTCTAAATGGTTGCTAGGGGCGTGGCTTGATAGCTTCACAATGATCCTGAGATGCTGATTGGTCGTCTGAGTCAAATGAGCCCGCCCCCTTGTCTCTATGACACTGTGATCCAGAGTTATGTTCAATTGAAAAGCGGTTTCAAGTCAATGGGGCAACTTTGGGACGCTCTTGCCCCCCAGGGGTGCAAGTTTTACCCCATTGTGTGGTATGTTCTTACAGAGCCCGTCAGCTTCTTGAAATGTGGCAAATTTCACATTTCTGCGAAATCCACTCTCTGAGCTATGAGTCTGTGAATTTTGGTTGCTAAGGTGGTCGACAATGGTTGCTAGGGCGTGGCCAGTGTGTGTTGAGGTGATTCAGGATTGGCTGCTTGCTGCCCCGAGTCAAACGAGCCCACCCTCATGTTTCTATGACACTTCTATCCTGAGATATCCCTTTGATCTCTTTCAATGGAAGTCAATGGGACGTGTTGCTAAGGTGCTCTAAATGGTTGCTAGGGGCGTGGCTTGATAGCTTCACAATGATCCTGAGATGCTGATTGGTCGTCTGAGTCAAATGAGCCCGCCCCCTTGTCTCTATGACACTGTGATCCAGAGTTATGTTCAATTGAAAAGCGCTTCAATTGAAAGGACGGCCCATTTCATGGGCCGTCCTACACCATTGAAAGTCAATGGGGCAAATTTTAGTACCCTCCTGCCCCCCAGGGGTGCAACTTTTACCCCATTTTGAGGTATGGTCTTACAGAGCCTGCCAGCCTCTTCAAATGTGGCCAATTTCACATTTCTGTGAAATCCACTCTCTGAGCTACGAGGCGTCAAATTTTTTTCGCAATGTTAAGTCAATGGGGCAACTTTGGGACGCTCCTGCCCCCCAGGGGTGCAACTTTTACCCCATTTTGAGGTGTGGTCTTACAGAGCCTGCCAGCCTCTTCAAATGTGGCAAATTTCACATTTCTGTGAAATCCACTCTCTGAGCTACGAGGCGTCAAAGTTTTTCGCCATGTTAAGTCAATGCGTTTGATTTTGCCCCTATTTTGCCCCTGGGGCAAACATCGTACCCCCGATCGCTTATAAAAGTCATAGCACACGATTCCCGATTAGGCCGCACGTTTTGACACCTCATTCATGGCTCTGTGACAAAAACTGTGGGAGGAGTAGCGCGCCGAAATAAAAGTGGAAGAAGAAGAATAATAATAAGTATGAGCAATAACAATACTGTGCTTTGCCATTAAAATGGCAAGCACCATTAACTAGAATGTACATTTCCAGAAGAAAATGTGAATGGTGCTTGCAGTGGCAAAAAACACCACCCGGTTGCTAGGCGGTTGCTAGGGTTGTTGCTAGGCGGTTGCTAGGGTGTTCTGGGTGGTTGCTAGGGCGTTGCTAGGCGGTTGCTAGGATGTTCTGGGTGGTTGTTAGGTCATTTCATGGGCCGTCCTATACCATAGAAAGTCAATGGGGCAACTTTGGGACGCTCCTGCCCCCCAAGGGTGCAACTTTAACCCCATTTTGAGGTATGGTCTTACAGAGCCTGCCAGCCTCTTCAAATGTGGCAAATTTCACATTTCTGTGAAATCCACTCTCTGAGCTACGAGGCGTCAAAGTTTTTCGCAATGTTAAGTCTATGCGTTTTTTTTGGCCGCTATTTCGCCCCTGGGGCGAACATCGTACCCCCGATCGCTTATAAAAGTCATAGCACACCATTCCCGATTAGGCCGCACGTTTTGACACCTCATTCATGGCTCTGTGGCAAAAACTGCGGGAGGAGTAGCGCGCCGAAGTTTGGTCAGGGCGAATAGTAATAACAATACTAGAATGTACATTTCCAGAAGAAAATGTGAATGGTGCTTGCAGTGGCAAAAAACACCACCCTGTTGCTAGGGTAATGTAGGGCATTGCTAGGCGGTCGGTAGGGTAATCTGGGTGGTTGCTATGGTGTTACTAGGTGGTTGATAGTTGTCACAGATGGTTACTATGGAGTTTGTAGCATTTTATTGGCATGATTTAACACTTAGCTAAGCGCTATTAGCATGTAGCTATTCACTGCTAGCATGTGTAGCATGTAGCAAGTCCTGTTTGCTAGCATGAGTCAAAAGAGTCAACCCCCATGTCTATACGATGTTCTGATGCAGAGATATTGGTCTTGCAAAACGGTTGCTAGGGTACTCTGTTTGGTTGCTAGGGAGTGGCTTGGCAGCTGCCAATCATGAAGCTCCAAAGTCAGTGTGAATGTATAAACCAACCCCCATCTCTCTACGATGTTCTGATGCAGAGATATAGGTCTTGCAAAACGGTTGCTAGGGTACTCTGTTTGGTTGCTAGGGAGTGGCTTGGCAGCTAGCAATCACGATACTCCAAAGGCTTCTTGTCAGTATGAATGATATAAACCAACTCCCACGCCTCTGTGACATTCAGAATGGAAGATATTCCTCTGTGAATTTTGGTTGCTAAGGTGCTCGACAATGGTTGCTAGGGCGTGGCCAGTGAGTGTTGAGGTGATTCAGGATTGGCTGCTTGCATTGGCTGCTTGCTGCCCCGAGTCAAACGAGCCCACCCTCATGTTTCTATGACACTTCTATCCTGAGATATCCCTTTGATCTCTTTCAATGGAAGTCTATGGGACGTGTTGCTAAGGTGCTCTAAATGGTTGCTAGGGGCGTGGCTTGATAGCTTCACAATGATCCTGAGATGCTGATTGGTCGTCTGAGTCAAATGAGCCCGCCCCCTTGTCTCTATGACACTGTGATCCAGAGTTATGTTCAATTGAAAAGCGGTTTCTATGGTGTAGGACGGCCCATTTCATGGGCCGTCCTACACCATAGAAAGTCAATGGGGCAACTTTGGGACGCTCCTGCCCCCCAGGGGTGCAACTTTTACCCCATTTTGAGGTATGGTCCTACAGAGCCTGCCAGCCTCTTCAAATGTGGCAAATTTCACATTTCTGTGAAATCCACTCTCTGAGCTATGAGGCGTCAAAGTTTTTCGCAATGTTAAGTCTATGCGTTTTTTTGGGCCGCTATTTCGCCCCTGGGGCGAACATCGTACCCCCGATCGCTTATAAAAGTCATAGCACACCATTCCCGATTAGGCCGCACATTTTGACACCTCATTCATGGCTCTGTGGCAAAAACTGCGGGAGGAGTAGCGCGCCGAAGTTTGGTCAGGGCGAATAGTAATAACAATACTAGAATGTACATTTCCAGAAGAAAATGTGAATGGTGCTTGCAGTGGCAAAAAACACCACCCTGTTGCTAGGGTAATGTAGGGCATTGCTAGGCGGTCGGTAGGGTAATCTGGGTGGTTGCTATGGTGTTACTAGGTGGTTGATAGTTGTCACAGATGGTTACTATGGAGTTTGTAGCATTTTATTGGCATGATTTAACACTTAGCTAAGCGCTATTAGCATGTAGCTATTCACTGCTAGCATGTGTAGCATGTAGCAAGTCCTGTTTGCTAGCATGAGTCAAAAGAGTCAACCCCCATGTCTATACGATGTTCTGATGCAGAGATATTGGTCTTGCAAAACGGTTGCTAGGGTACTCTGTTTGGTTGCTAGGGAGTGGCTTGGCAGCTGCCAATCATGAAGCTCCAAAGTCAGTGTGAATGTATAAACCAACCCCCATCTCTCTACGATGTTCTGATGCAGAGATATAGGTCTTGCAAAACGGTTGCTAGGGTACTCTGTTTGGTTGCTAGGGAGTGGCTTGGCAGCTAGCAATCACGATACTCCAAAGGCTTCTTGTCAGTATGAATGATATAAACCAACTCCCACGCCTCTGTGACATTCAGAATGGAAGATATTCCTCTGTGAATTTTGGTTGCTAAGGTGCTCGACAATGGTTGCTAGGGCGTGGCCAGTGAGTGTTGAGGTGATTCAGGATTGGCTGCTTGCTGCCCCGAGTCAAACGAGCCCACCCTCATGTTTCTATGACACTTCTATCCTGAGATATCCCTTTGATCTCTTTCAATGGAAGTCTATGGGACGTGTTGCTAAGGTGCTCTAAATGGTTGCTAGGGGCGTGGCTTGATAGCTTCACAATGATCCTGAGATGCTGATTGGTCGTCTGAGTCAAATGAGCCCGCCCCCTTGTCTCTATGACACTGTGATCCAGAGTTATGTTCAATTGAAAAGCGGTTTCTATGGTGTAGGACGGCCCATTTCATGGGCCGTCCTACACCATTGAAAGTCAATGGGGCAAATTTTAGTACCCTCCTGCCCCCCAGGGGCGCAACTTTTACCCCATTTTGAGGTATGGTCTTACAGAGCCTGCCAGCCTCTTCAAATGTGGCCAATTTCACATTTCTGTGAAATCCACTCTCTGAGCTACGAGGCGTCAAATTTTTTTCGCAATGTTAAGTCAATGGGGCAACTTTGGGACGCTCCTGCCCCCCAGGGGTGCAACTTTTACCCCATTTTGAGGTGTGGTCTTACAGAGCCTGCCAGCCTCTTCAAATGTGGCAAATTTCACATTTCTGTGAAATCCACTCTCTGAGCTACGAGGCGTCAAAGTTTTTCGCCATGTTAAGTCAATGCGTTTGATTTTGCCCCTATTTTGCCCCTGGGGCAAACATCGTACCCCCGATCGCTTATAAAAGTCATAGCACACGATTCCCGATTAGGCCGCACGTTTTGACACCTCATTCATGGCTCTGTGACAAAAACTGTGGGAGGAGTAGCGCGCCGAAATAAAAGTGGAAGAAGAAGAAGAAGAACTAGAATGTACATTTCCAGAAGAAAATGTGAATGGTGCTTGCAGTGGCAAAAAACACCACCCGGTTGCTAGGGTAATGTAGGGTGTTGCTAGGCGGTTGCTAGGGTAATCTGGGTGGTTGCTATGGTGTTACTAGGTGGTTGGTAGTTGTCACAGATGGTTACTATGGAGTTTGTAGCATTTTATTGGCATGATTTAGCACTTAGCTAAGCGCTATTAGCATGTAGCTATTCACTGCTAGCATGTGTAGCATGTAGCAAGTCCTGTTTGCTAGCATGAGTCAAAAGAGCCAACCCCCATCTCTATACGATGTTCTGATGCAGAAATATTGGTCTTGCAAAACGGTTGCTAGGGTACTCTGTTTGGTTGCTAGGGAGTGGCTTGGCAGCTGCCAATCATGAAGCTCCAAAGTCAGTGTGAATGTATAAACCAACCCCCATCTCTCTACGATGTTCTGATGCAGAGATATAGGTCTTGCAAAACGGTTGCTAGGGTACTCTGTTTGGTTGCTAGGGAGTGGCTTGGCAGCTAGCAATCACGATACTCCAAAGGCTTCTTGTCAGTATGAATGATATAAACCAACTCCCACGCCTCTGTGACATTCAGAATGGAAGATATTCCTCTGTGAATTTTGGTTGCTAAGGTGATCGACAATGGTTGCTAGGGCGTGGCCAGTGAGTGTTGAGGTGATTCAGGATTGGCTGCTTGCTGCCCCGAGACAAAGGAGCCCACCCTCATGTTTCTATGACACTTCTATCCTGAGATATCCCTTTGATCTCTTTCAATGGAAGTCTATGGGACGTGTTGCTAAGGTGCTCTAAATGGTTGCTAGGGGCGTGGCTTGATAGCTTCACAATGATCCTGAGATGCTGATTGGTCGTCTGAGTCAAATGAGCCCGCCCCCTTGTCTCTATGACACTGTGATCCAGAGTTATGTTCAATTGAAAAGCGGTTTCAAGTCAATGGGGCAACTTTGGGACGCTCTTGCCCCCCAGGGGTGCAAGTTTTACCCCATTGTGTGGTATGTTCTTACAGAGCCCATCAGCCTCTTCAAATGTGGCAAATTTTACATTTCTACGAAATCCACTCTCTGAGCTATGAGTCTGTGAATTTTGGTTGCTAAGGTGGTCGACAATGGTTGCTAGGGCGTGGCCAGTGTGTGTTGAGGTGATTCAGGATTGGCTGCTTGCTGCCCCGAGTCAAACGAGCCACCCCTCATGTTTCTATGACACTTCTATCCTGAGATATCCCTTTGATCTCTTTCAATGGAAGTCTATGGGACGTGTTGCTAAGGTGCTCTAAATGGTTGCTAGGGGCGTGGCTTGATAGCTTCACAATGATCCTGAGATGCTGATTGGTCGTCTGAGTCAAATGAGCTTGTCTCTATGACACTGTGATCCAGAGTTATGTTCAATTGAAAAGCGGTTCAATTGAGAGGACGGCCCATTTCATGGGCCGTCCTACACCATTGAAAGTCAATGGGGCAAATTTTAGTACCCTCCTGCCCCCCAGGGGTGCAACTTTTACCCCATTTTGAGGTATGGTCTTACAGAGCCTGCCAGCCTCTTCAAATGTGGCAAATTTCACATTTCTGTGAAATCCACTCTCTGAGCTACGAGGCGTCAAAAGTTTTTCGCAATGTAAAGTCAATGGGGCAACTTTGGGACGCTCCTGCCCCCCAGGGGTGCAACTTTTACCCCATTTTGAGGTATGGTCCTACAGAGCCTGCCAGCCTCTTCAAATGTGGCAAATTTCACATTTCTGTGAAATCCACTCTCTGAGCTATGAGGCGTCAAAGTTTTTCGCAATGTTAAGTCTATGCGTTTTTTTGGGCCGCTATTTCGCCCCTGGGGCGAACATCGTACCCCCGATCGCTTATAAAAGTCATAGCACACCATTCCCGATTAGGCCGCACGTTTTGACACCTCATTCATGGCTCTGTGGCAAAAACTGCGGGAGGAGTAGCGCGCCGAAGTTTGGTCAGGGCGAATAGTAATAACAATACTAGAATGTACATTTCCAGAAGAAAATGTGAATGGTGCTTGCAGTGGCAAAAAACACCACCCTGTTGCTAGGGTAATGTAGGGTGTTGCTAGGCGGTTGCTAGGGTAATCTGGGTGGTTGCTATGGTGTTACTAGGTGGTTGGTAGTTGTCACAGATGGTTACTATGGAGTTTGTAGCATTTTATTGGCATGATTTAGCACTTAGCTAAGCGCTATTAGCATGTAGCTATTCACTGTTAGCATGTGTAGCATGTAGCAAGTCCTGTTTGCTAGCATGAGTCAAAAGAGCCAACCCCCATCTCTATACGATGTTCTGATGCAGAGATATTGGTCTTGCAAAACGGTTGCTAGGGTACTCTGTTTGGTTGCTAGGGAGTGGCTTGGCAGCTGCCAATCATGAAGCTCCAAAGTCAGTGTGAATGTATAAACCAACCCCCATCTCTCTACGATGTTCTGATGCAGAGATATAGGTCTTGCAAAACGGTTGCTAGGGTACTCTGTTTGGTTGCTAGGGAGTGGCTTGGCAGCTAGCAATCACGATACTCCAAAGGCTTCTTATCAGCATGAATGATATAAACCAACTCCCACGCCTCTGTGACATTCAGAATGGAAGATATTCCTCTGTGAATTTTGGTTGCTAAGGTGGTCGACAATGGTTGCTAGGGCGTGGCCAGTGAGTGTTGAGGTGATTCAGGATTGGCTGCTTGCTGCCCCGAGTCAAAGGAGCCCACCCTCATGTTTCTATGACACTTCTATCCTGAGATATCCCTTTGATCTCTTTTAATGGAAGTCTATGGGACGTGTTGCTAAGGTGCTCTAAATGGTTGCTAGGGGCGTGGCTTGATAGCTTCACAATGATCCTGAGATGCTGATTGGTTGTCTGAGTCAAATGAGCCCGCCCCCTTGTCTCTATGACACTGTGATCCAGAGTTATGTTCAATTGAAAAGCGGTTTCTATGGTGTAGGACGGCCCATTTCATGGGCCGTCCTACACCATAGAAAATAAATGGGGCAACTTTGGGACGCTCCTGCTCCCCAGGGGTGCAACTTTTACCCCATTTTGAGGTATGGTCTTACAGAGCCTGCCAGCCTCTTCAAATGTGGCAAATTTCACATTTCTGTGAAATCCACTCTCTGAGCTACGAGGCGTCAAAGTTTTTCGCAATGTTAAGTCTATGCGTTTTTTTTGGCCGCTATTTCGCCCCTGGGGCGAACATCGTACCCCCGATCGCTTATAAAAGTCATAGCACACCATTCCCGATTAGGCCGCACGTTTTGACACCTCATTCATGGGTCTATGACAAACTTTGCAGGAGGAGTAGCGTGCCGAAGTATTGTCAGGGCGAATAGTAATAACAATACTAGAATGTACATTTCCAGAAGAAAATGTGAATGGTGCTTGCAGTGGCAAAACTCGGCGCTGGACAGATACTAGTGACTAGCATGTTTGCTAGCATATTTTTAGCATGATTAGCATCTTGTTACCATATTGCTAGCATGATTAGCATGTTGCTAGCATGTTGCTAGCATGATTTTATCATGTTGCTAGTATGATTAGCATGTTGCTAGCATTATTTTAGCATGTCACTAGCATGATTAGCATGTTGCTAGCATGATTAGCATATGGCTAGCATGTTGCTAGCATTATTCTAGCATGTTGCTAGCATGATTAGCATGTTGCTAGCATGATTAGCATGTTTGCTAACATGTCGCTAGCATGTTGTTAGCATGTCGCTTGCATGATTCTAGCATGTTGCTAGCATGATTAGCATGTTGCTAGCATGTCGCTAGCATGATTAGCATGTTGCTAGCATGTTGCTAGCATGATTAGCATGTTGTTAGCATGTTGCTAGCATGATTAGCATTGTTGTTAGCATGTTGCTAGCATGATTAGCATGTTGCTAGCATGATTAGCATGTTGCTAGCATGTTGCTAGCATGATTAGCATGTTGCTAGCATGTTGCTAGCATGATTTTAACATTATTAGCATGTTGCTAGCATGTTGCTAGCATGATTAGCATGTTGCTAGCATGTTGCTAGCATGATTTTAGCGTGATTAGCATGTTTTTAGCATGTTGCTAGCATGATTAGCATGTGACTAGCATGTTGCTAGCATGATTAGCATGTTGCTAGCATGTTGCTAACATGATTAGCATGTTGCTAGCATGTTGCTAGCATGTTGCTAGCATGATTAGCATGTTGCTAGCATGTTCCTAGCATGATTAGCATGTTGCTAGCATGTTGCTAGCATGATTTTAGCATTATTAGCATGTTGATAGCATGTTGCTAGCATGATTAGCATGTTGCTAGCATGTTGCTAGCATGATTTTAGCGTGATTAGCATGTTTTTAGCATGTTGCTAGCATGATTAGCATGTGACTAGCATGTTGCTAGCATGATTAGCATGTTGCTAGCATGTTGCTAGCATGATTAGCATGTTGCTAGCATGTTGCTAACATGATTAGCATGTTGCTAGCATGTTGCTAGCATGTTGCTAGCATGTTGCTAGCATGATTAGCATGTTGCTAGCATGATTAGCATGTTTCTAACATGTTGCTAGCATGTTGCTAGCATGTTGCTAGCATGTTGCTAGCGTGATTAGCATGTTGCTAGCATGTTGCTAGCATGATTAGCATATTGCTAGCATGTTGCTAGCATGTTGCTAGCATGATGCTAGCATGATTAGCATGTTGCTAGCATGATTAGCATGTTGCTAGCATGTTGCTAGCATGATTAGCATGTTGCTAGCATGTTGCTAGCATGATTTTAGCATTATTAGCATGTTGCTAGCATGTTGCTAGCATGATTAGCATGTTGCTAGCATGTTGCTAGCATGATTTTAGCGTGATTAGCATGTTTTTAGCATGTTGCTAGCATGATTAGCATGTGACTAGCATGTTGCTAGCATGATTAGCATGTTGCTAGCATGATTTTAGCGTGATTTGCATGTTTTTAGCATGTTTGCTAGCATGATTAGCATGTGACTAGCATGTTGCTAGCATGTTGCTAGCATGATTAGCATGTTGCTAGCATGATTTTAGCATGATTAACATGTTGCTAGCATGATTTTAGCGTGATTAGCATGTTGCTAGCATGATTAGCATGTTGCTAGCATGATTAGCATTTAGGGTAATCTGAGTGGTTGCTATGTTGTTACTAGGTGGTTGGTAGTTGTCACAGATGGTTACTATGGAGTTTGTAGCATTTTATTGGCATGATTTAATACTTAGCTAAGCGCTATTAGCATGTAGCTATTCACTGCTAGCATGTCTAGCATGTAGCAAGTCCTGTTTGCTAGCATGAGTCAAAAGAGCCAACCCCCATCTCTATACGATGTTCTGATGCAGAGATATTGGTCTTGCAAAACGGTTGCTAGGGTACTCTGTTTGGTTGTTAGGGAGTGGCTTGGCAGCTGCCAATCATGAAGCTCCAAAGTCAGTGTGAATGTATAAACCAACCCCCATCTCTATACGATGTTCTGATGCAGAGATATAGGTCTTGCAAAACGGTTGCTAGGGTACTCTGTTTGGTTGCTAGGGAGTGGCTTGGCAGCTAGCAATCACGATACTCCAAAGGCTTCTTGTCAGTGTGAATGATATAAACCAACTCCCACGCCTCTGTGACATTCAGAATGGAAGATATTCCTCTGTGAATTTTGGTTGCTAAGGTGGTCGACAGTGGTTGCTAGGGCGTGGCCAGTGAGTGTTGAGGTGATTCAGGATTGGCTGCTTGCTGCCCCGAGTCAAACGAGCCCACCCTCATGTTTCTATGACACTTTTATCCTGAGATATCCCTTTGATCTCTTTCAATGGAAGTCTATGGGACGTGTTGCTAAGGTGCTCTAAATGGTTGCTAGGGGCGTGGCTTGATAGCTTCACAATGATCTTGAGATGCTGATTGGTCGTCTGAGTCAAATGAGCCCGCCCCCTTGTCTCTATGACACTGTGATCCAGAGTTATGTTCAATTGAATAGCGGTTCAATTGAAAGGACGGCCCATTTCATGGGCCGTCCTACACCATTGAAAGTCAATGGGGCAAATTTTAGTACCCTCCTGCCCCCCAGGGGTGCAACTTTTACCCCATTTTGAGGTATGGTCTTACAGAGCCTGCCAGCCTCTTCAAATGTGGCAAATTTCACATTTCTGTGAAATCCACTCTCTGAGCTACGAGGCGTCAAATTTTTTTCGCAATGTTAAGTCAATGGGGCAACTTTGGGACGCTCCTGCCCCCCAGGGGTGCAACTTTTACCCCATTTTGAGGTATGGTCTTACAGAGCCTGCCAGCCTCTTGAAATGTGGCAAATTTCACATTTCTGTGAAATCCACTCTCTGAGCTACGAGGCGTCAAAGTTTTTCTCAATGTTAAGTCTATGCGTTTTTTTTTGCCCCTATTTTGCCCCTGGGGCAAACATCGTACCCCCGATCGCTTATAAAAGTCATAGCACACGATTCCCGATTAGGCCGCACGTTTTGACACCTCATTCATGGCTCTGTGACAAAAACTGTGGGAGGAGTAGCGCGCCGAAATAAAAGTGGAAGAAGAAGAAGAAGAATACATTTTGACAATAACAATACTGTGCTTTGCCATTTAAATGGCAAGCACCATTAACTAGAATGTACATTTCCAGAAGAAAATGTGAATGGTGCTTGCAGTTGCAAAAAACACCACCCGGTTGCTAGGCGGTTGCTAGGGTTGTTGCTAGGCGGTTGCTAGGGTGTTCTGGGTGGTTGCTAGGGCGTTGCTTGGCGGTTGCTAGGATGTTCTGGGTGGTTGCTAGGTCCTACACCATAGAAAGTCAATGGGGCAACTTTGGGACGCTCCTGCCCCCCAGGGGTGCAACTTTTACCCCATTTTGAGGTATGGTCCTACAGAGCCTGCCAGCCTCTTCAAATGTGGCAAATTTCACATTTCTGTGAAATCCACTCTCTGAGCTATGAGGCGTCAAAGTTTTTCGCAATGTTAAGTCTATGCGTTTTTTTTGGCCGCTATTTCGCCCCTGGGGCGAACATCGTACCCCCGATCGCTTATAAAAGTCATAGCACACCATTCCCGATTAGGCCGCACGTTTTGACACCTCATTCATGGCTCTGTGGCAAAAACTGCGGGAGGAGTAGCGCGCCGAAGTTTGGTCAGGGCGAATAGTAATAACAATACTAGAATGTACATTTCCAGAAGAAAATGTGAATGGTGCTTGCAGTGGCAAAAAACACCACCCGGTTGCTAGGCGGTTGCTAGGGTTGTTGCTAGGCGGTTGCTAGGGTGTTCTGGGTGGTTGCTAGGGCGTTGCTAGGCGGTTGCTAGGATGTTCTGGGTGGTTGCTAGGTCCTACACCATAGAAAGTCAATGGGGCAACTTTGGGACGCTCCTGCCCCCCAGGGGTGCAACTTTTACCCCATTTTGAGGTATGGTCCTACAGAGCCTGCCAGCCTCTTCAAATGTGGCAAATTTCACATTTCTGTGAAATCCACTCTCTGAGCTATGAGGCGTCAAAGTTTTTCGCAATGTTAAGTCTATGCGTTTTTTTTGGCCGCTATTTCGCCCCTGGGGCGAACATCGTACCCCCGATCGCTTATAAAAGTCATAGCACACCATTCCCGATTAGGCCGCACGTTTTGACACCTCATTCATGGCTCTGTGGCAAAAACTGTGGGAGGAGTAGCGCGCCGAAGTTTGGTCAGGGCGAATAGTAATAACAATACTAGAATGTACATTTCCAGAAGAAAATGTGAAATGGTGCTTGCAGTGGCAAAACTCGACGCTGGACAGATACTAGTGACTAGCATGTTTGCTATCATATTTTTAACATGATTAGCATCTTGTTACCATGTTGCTAGCATGATTAGCATGTTGCTAGCATGTTGCTGGCATGATTAGCATGTTGTTAGCATGTTGCTAGCATGATTAGCATGTTGCTAGCATGTTGCTAGCATGATTAGCATGTTGCTAGCATGATTAACAATGTTGCTAACATGTTCCTAGCATTATTCTAGCATGTTTGCTAGCATGATTAGAATGTTGCTAGCATGTTGCTAGCATGATTAGCATGTTGCTAGCATGTTGCTAGCATGTTGCTGGCATGATTAGCATGTTGCTAGCATTATTAGCATGTTGCTAGCATGTTGCTAGCATGATTAGCATGTTGCTAGCATGTTGCTAGCGTGATTAGCATGTTGCTAGCATGTTGCTAGCATGTTGCTAGCATGATGCTAGCATGATATTAGCATTATTAGCATGTTGCTAGCATGTTGCTAGCATGATTAGCATGTTTCTAGCATGTTGCTAGCATGATGCTAGCATGATTTTAGCATTATTAGCATGTTGCTAGCATGTTGCTAGCGTGATTAGCATGTTTTTAGCATGTTGCTAGCATGATTAGCATGTGACTAGCATGTTGCTAGCATGATTAGCATGTTGCTAGCATGATTTTAGCATGATTAGCATGTTGCTAGCATGATTTTAGCGTGATTAGCATGTAGCTAGCATGTTGCTAGCATGATTAGCATGTTGCTAGCGTGATTAGCATGTTTCTAGCATGTTGCTAGCATGATTAGCATGTTGCTAGCATGATTTTAACGTGATTAACATGTTTTTAACATGTTGCTAGCATGATTAGCATGTGACTAGCATGTTGCTAGCATGATTAGCATGTTGCTAGCATGTTGCTAGCATGATTAGCATGTTGTTAGCATGTTGCTAGCATGATTAGCATGTTGTTAGCATGTTGCTAGCATGATTAGCATGTTGCTAGCATGTTGCTAGCATGATTAACAATGTTGCTAACATGTTCCTAGCATTATTCTAGCATTTTTGCTAGCATGATTAGAATGTTGCTAGCATGTTGCTAGCATGATTAGCATGTTGCTAGCATGTTGCTGGCATGATTAGCATGTTGCTAGCATTATTAGCATGTTGCTAGCATGTTGCTAGCATGATTAGCATGTTGCTAGCATGTTGCTAGCGTGATTAGCATGTTGATAGCATGTTGCTAGCATGATTAGCATGTTGCTAGCATGTTGCTAGCATGATATTAGCATTATTAGCATGTTGCTAGCATGATTAGCATGTTTCTAGCATGTTGCTAGCATGATGCTAGCATGATTTTAGCATTATTAGCATGTTGCTAGCATGTTGCTAGCGTGATTAGCATGTTTCTAGCATGTTGCTAGCATGATTAGCATGTTGCTAGCATGATGCTAGCATGATTTTAGCATTATTAGCATGTTGCTAGCATGTTGCTAGCGTGATTAGCATGTTTCTAGCATGTTGCTAGCATGATTAGCATGTTGCTAGCATGTTGCTAGCATGATTTTAGCGTGATTAACATGTTTTTAGCATGTTGCTAGCATGATTAGCATGTGACTAGCATGATTAGCATGTTGCTAGCATGATTTTAGCATGATTAGCATGTTGCTAGCATGATTTTAGCGTGATTAGCATGTAGCTAGCATGTTGCTAGCATGATTAGCATGTTGCTAGCATGTTGCTAGCGTGATTAGCATGTTTCTAGCATGATTAGCATGTTGCTAGCATGTTGCTAGCATGATTTTAACGTGATTAACATGTTTTTAACATGTTGCTAGCATGATTAGCATGTGACTAGCATGTTGCTAGCATGATTAGCATGTTGCTAGCATGTTGCTAGCATGATTTTAGCATGATTAGCATGTTGCTAGCATGATTTTAGCGTGATTAGCATGTAGCTAGCATGTTGCTAGCATGATTAGCATGTTGCTAGCATGTTGCTAGCATGATTAGCATGTTGCTAGCGTGATTAGCATGTTGCTAGCATGTTGCTAGCATGATTAGCATGTTGCTAGCATGATGCTAGCATGATTTTAGCATTGCTAGCATGTTGCTAGCGTGATTAGCATGTTTATAGCATGTTGCTAGCATGTTGCTAGCATGATTAGCATGTTGCTAGCATGATTAGCATGTTTGCTAGCATGATTAGCATGTTGCTAGCATTATTAGCATGTTGCTAGCATGTTGCTAGCATGATTAGCATGTTGCTAGCATGATGCTAGCATGATTTTAGCATTGCTAGCATGTTGCTAGCGTGATTAGCATGTTTATAGCATGTTGCTAGCATGTTGCTAGCATGATTAGCATGTTGCTAGCATGATTAGCATGTTTGCTAGCATGATTAGCATGTTGCTAGCATTATTAGCATGTTGCTAGCATGTTGCTAGCGTGATTAGCATGTTTCTAGCATGTTGCTAGCATGATTAGCATGTTGCTAGCATGATGCTAGCATGATTTTAGCATTATTAGCATGTTGCTAGCATGTTGCTAGCGTGATTAGCATGTTTCTAGCATGTTGCTAGCATGATTAGCATGTTGCTAGCATGTTGCTAGCATGATTTTAGCGTGATTAGCATGTTTTTAGCATGTTGCTAGCATGATTAGCATGTGACTAGCATGTTGCTAGCATGATTAGCATGTTGCTAGCATGTTACTAGCATGATTAGCATGTTGCTAGCATGTTGCTAGCGTGATTAGCATGTTGATAGCATGTTGCTAGCATGATTAGCATGTTGCTAGCATGTTGCTAGCATGATATTAGCATTATTAGCATGTTGCTAGCATGATTAGCATGTTTCTAGCATGTTGCTAGCATGATGCTAGCATGATTTTAGCATGATTAGCATGTTGCTAGCATTATTAGCATGTTGCTAGCATGTTGCTAGCATGATTAGCATGTTGCTAGCATGTTGCTAGCGTGATTAGCATGTTGATAGCATGTTGCTAGCATGTTGCTAGCATGATATTAGCATTATTAGCATGTTGCTAGCATGATTAGCATGTTTCTAGCATGTTGCTAGCATGATGCTAGCATGATTTTAGCATTATTAGCATGTTGCTAGCATGTTGCTAGCGTGATTAGCATGTTTCTAGCATGTTGCTAGCATGATTAGCATGTTGCTAGCATGTTGCTAGCATGATTTTAGCGTGATTAACATGTTTTTAGCATGTTGCTAGCATGATTAGCATGTGACTAGCATGATTAGCATGTTGCTAGCATGATTTTAGCATGATTAGCATGTTGCTAGCATGATTTTAGCGTGATTAGCATGTAGCTAGCATGTTGCTAGCATGATTAGCATGTTGCTAGCATGTTGCTAGCGTGATTAGCATGTTTCTAGCATGATTAGCATGTTGCTAGCATGTTGCTAGCATGATTTTAACGTGATTAACATGTTTTTAACATGTTGCTAGCATGATTAGCATGTGACTAGCATGTTGCTAGCATGATTAGCATGTTGCTAGCATGTTGCTAGCATGATTTTAGCATGATTAGCATGTTGCTAGCATGATTTTAGCGTGATTAGCATGTAGCTAGCATGTTGCTAGCATGATTAGCATGTTGCTAGCATGTTGCTAGCATGATTAGCATGTTGCTAGCATGTTGCTAGCGTGATTAGCATGTTGCTAGCATGTTGCTAGCATGATTAGCATGTTGCTAGCATGATGTTAGCATTATTAGCATGTTGCTAGCATGTTGCTAGCGTGATTAGCATGTTGCTAGCATTATTAGCATGTTGCTAGCATGTTGCTAGCATAATTAGCATGTTGCTAGCATGTTGCTAGCATGATTTTAGCATTATTAGCATGTTGCTAGCATGTTGCTAGCGTGATTAGCATGTTTCTAGCATGTTGCTAGCATGATTAGCATGTTGCTAGCATGTTGCTAGCATGATTTTAGCGTGATTAGCATGTTTTTAGCATGTTGCTAGCATGATTAGCATGTGACTAGCATGTTGCTAGCATGATTAGCATGTTGCTAGCATGTTACTAGCATGATTAGCATGTTGCTAGCATGATTTTAGCATGATTAGCATGTTGCTAACATGATTTTAACATGATTAGCATGTTGCTAGCATGTTGCTAGCATGATTAGCATGTTGCTAGCATGTTGTTAGCATTATTAGCATTTAGGGTAATCTGAGTGGTTGCTATGTTGTTACTAGGTGGTTGGTAGTTGTCACAGATGGTTACTATGGAGTTTGTAGCATTTTATTGGCATGATTTAGCACTTAGCTAAGCGCTATTAGCATGTAGCTATTCACTGCTAGCATGTGTAGCAAGTCCTGTTTGCTAGCATGAGTCAAAAGAGCCAACCCCCATCTCTATACGATGTTCTGATGCAGAGATATTGGTCTTGCAAAACGGTTGCTAGGGTACTCTGTTTGGTTGCTAGGGAGTGGCTTGGCAGCTGCCAATCATGAAGCTCCAAAGTCAGTGTGAATGTATAAACCAACCCCCATCTCTATACGATGTTCTGATGCAGAGATATAGGTCTTGCAAAACGGTTGCTAGGGTACTCTGTTTGGTTGCTAGGGAGTGGCTTGGCAGCTAGCAATCACGATACTCCAAAGGCTTCTTGTCAGTATGAATGATATAAACCAACTCCCACGCCTCTGTGACATTCAGAATGGAAGATATTCCTCTGTGAATTTTGGTTGCTAAGGTGCTCGACAATGGTTGCTAGGGCGTGGCCAGTGAGTGTTGAGGTGATTCAGGATTGGCTTCTTGCTGCCCCGAGTCAAACGAGCCCACCCTCATGTTTCTATGACACTTCTATCCTGAGATATCCCTTTGATCTCTTTCAATGGAAGTCTATGGGACGTGTTGCTAAGGTGCTCTAACTGGTTGCTAGGGGCGTGGCTTGATAGCTTCACAATGATCCTGAGATGCTGATTGGTCGTCTGAATCAAATGAGCCCACCCCCTTGTCTCTATGACACTGTGATCCAGAGTTATGTTCAATTGACAAGCGGTTTCAAGTCAATGGGGCAACTTTGGGACGTTGGTAGCATGTTGCTAGCATGATTTTAGCATTATTAGCATGTTGCTAGCATGTTGCTAGCGTGATTAGCATGTTTCTAGCATGTTGCTAGCATGATTAGCATGTTGCTAGCATGATTTTAGCGTGATTAGCATGTTTTTAGCATGTTGCTAGCATGATTAGCATGTGACTAGCATGTTGTCAGCATGATTAGCATGTTGCTAGCATGTTACTAGCATGATTAGCATGTTGCTAGCATGATTTTAGCATGATTAGCATGTTGCTAGCATGATTTTAGCATGATTAGCATGTTGCTAGCATGATTAGCATGTTGCTAGCATGTTGTTAGCATTATTAGCATTTAGGGTAATCTGAGTGGTTGCTATGTTGTTACTAGGTGGTTGGTAGTTGTCACAGATGGTTACTATGGAGTTTGTAGCATTTTATTGGCATGATTTAGCACTTAGCTAAGCGCTATTAGCATGTAGCTATTCACTGCTAGCATGTGTAGCATGTAGCAAGTCCTGTTTGCTAGCATGAGTCAAAAGAGCCAACCCCCATCTCTATACGATGTTCTGATGCAGAGATATTGGTCTTGCAAAATGGTTGCTAGGGTACTCTGTTTGGTTGCTAGGGAGTGGCTTGGCAGCTGCCAATCATGAAGCTCCAAAGTCAGTGTGAATGTATAAATCAACCCCCATCTCTATACGATGTTCTGATGCAGAGATATAGGTCTTGCAAAACGGTTGCTAGGGTACTCTGTTTGGTTGCTAGGGAGTGGCTTGGCAGCTAGCAATCACGATACTCCAAAGGCTTCTTGTCAGTATGAATGATATAAACCAACTCCCACGCCTCTGTGACATTCAGAATGGAAGATATTCCTCTGTGAATTTTGGTTGCTAAGGTGCTCGACAATGGTTGCTAGGGCGTGGCCAGTGAGTGTTGAGGTGATTCAGGATTGGCTTCTTGCTGCCCCGAGTCAAACGAGCCCACCCTCATGTTTCTATGACACTTCTATCCTGAGATATCCCTTTGATCTCTTTCAATGGAAGTCTATGGGACGTGTTGCTAAGGTGCTCTAAATGGTTGCTATGGGCGTGGCTTGATAGCTTCATAATGATCCTGAGATGCTGATTGGTCGTCTGAGTCAAATGAGCCCGCCCCCTTGTCTCTATGACACTGTGATCCAGAGTTATGTTCAATTGAAAAGCGGTTTCAAGTCAATGGGGCAACTTTGGGACGCTCTTGCCCCCCAGGGGTGCAAGTTTTACCCCATTGTGTGGTATGTTCTTACAGAGCCCGTCAGCCTCTTCAAATGTGGCAAATTTCACATTTCTACGAAATCCACTCTCTGAGCTATGAGTCTGTGAATTTTGGTTGCTAAGGTGGTCGACAATGGTTGCTAGGGCGTGGCCAGTGTGTGTTGAGGTGATTCAGGATTGGCTGCTTGCTGCCCCGAGTCAAACGAGCCCACCCTCATGTTTCTATGACACTTCTATCCTGAGATATCCCTTTGATCTCTTTCAATGGAAGTCTATGGGACGTGTTGCTAAGGTGCTCTAAATGGTTGCTATGGGCGTGGCTTGATAGCTTCACAATGATCCTGAGATGCTGATTGGTCATCTGAGTCAAATGAGCCCGCCCCCTTGTCTCTATGACACTGTGATCCAGAGTTATGTTCAATTGCAAAGCCGTTTCTATGTGTAGGACGGCCCATTTCATGGGCCGTCCTACACCATTGAAAGTCAATGGGGCAACTTTGGGACGCTCCTGCCCCCCAGGGGTGCAACTTTTACCCCATTTTGAGGTATGGTCTTACAGAGCCTGCCAGCCTCTTCAAGTGTGGTGATTCATAAGTTTCTACGAAATTCTCGCTCTGAGCTACGACCCGCCAAAGTTTGCCCAATGCATTGTCAATGGGACTTTTTGGGCGATTATTTGCCCCTGGGGCGAACATCGTACCCCCGATCGCTTATAAAAGTCATAGCACACGATTCCCGATTAGGCCGCACGTTTTGACACCTCATTCATGGCTCTGTGACAAAAACTGCGGGAGGAGTAGCGCGCCGAAATAAAAGTGGAAGAAGAAGAATAATAAGTATGAGCAATAACAATAATGTGCTTTGCCATTTAAATGGCAAGCACCATTAACTAGAATGTACATTTCCAGAAGAAAATGTGAATGGTGCTTGCAGTGGCAAAACTCGGCGCTGGACAGATACTAGTGACTAGCATGTTTGCTAGCATATTTTTTGCATGATTAGCATCTTGTTACCATATTGCTAGCATGATTAACATGTTGCTAGCATGTTGCTAGCATGATTAGCATGTTGCTAGCATGTTGCTAGCATGTTTGCTAGCATGATTAGCATGTTTGCTAGCATGTTGCTAGCATGATTAGCATTTTGCTAGCATGTTACTTGCGTGATTAGCATGTTGCTAGCATGTTGCTAGCATGTTGCTAGCATGATTAGCATGTTTGCTAGCATGTTGCTAGCATGATTAGCATTTTGCTAGCATGTTACTTGCGTGATTAGCATGTTGCTAGCATGTTGCTAGCATTATGCTAGCATGATTTTAGCATGATTAGCATGTTGCTAGCATGTTGCTAGTGTGATTAGCATGTTTCTAGCATGTTGCTAGCATGATTAGCATGTTGCTAGCATGTTACTAGCGTGATTAGCATGTTGCTAGCATGTTGCTACCGTGATTAGCATGTTGCTAGCATGTTGCTAGCATAATGCTAGCATGTTGCTAGCATGATTAGCATGTTGCTAACATGTTGCTAGCATAATGCTAGCATGATTTTAGCATTATTAGCATGTTGCTAGCATGTTGCTAGTGTGATTAGCATGTTTCTAGCATGTTGCTAGCATGATTAGCATGTTGCTAGCATGTTGCTAGCATGATTTTAGCGTCATTAGCATGTTTTTAGCATGTTGCTAGCATGATTAGCATGTGACTAGCATGTTGCTACCATGTTGCTAGCATGATTAGCATGTGACTAGCGTGTTGCTAGCATGATTAGCATGTTGCTAGCATGTTGCTAGCATGATTTTAGCATTATTAGCATGTTTGCTAGCATAATTTTAGCGTGATTAGCATGTTGCTAGCATGTTGCTAGCACAATTAGCATGTTGCTAGCATGTTGCTAGCGTGATTAGCATGTTGCTAGCATGTTGCTAGCATGATTTTAGCATGATTAGCATGTTTGCTAACATGATTTTAGCGTGATTAGCATGTTGCTAGCATGATTAGCATGTTGCTAGCATGTTGCTAGCATGATTAGCATGTTGCTAGCATGTTGCTAGCATGATTTTAGCATGATTAGCATGTTTGCTAACATGATTTTAGCGTGATTAGCATGTTGCTAGCATGATTAGCATGTTGCTAGCATGTTGCTAGCATGATGCTAGCATGATGCTAGCATGATTTTAGCATGTTGCTAGCATGATTTTAGCGTGATTAGCATGTTTTTAGCATGTTTGCTAGCATGATTAGCATGTGACTAGCATGTTGCTAGCATGTTGCTAGCATGATTAGCATGTTGCTAGCATTATTTTAGCATGATTAGCATGTTGCTAGCATGATTTTAGCGTGATTAGCATGTTGCTAACATGATTAGCATGTTGCTAGCATGTTGCTAGCATGATTAGCATTTAGGGTAATCTGAGTGGTTGCTATGTTGTTACTAGGTGGTTGGTAGTTGTCACAGATGGTTACTATGGAGTTTGTAGCATTTTATTGGCATGATTTAGCACTTAGCTAAGCGCTATTAGCATGTAGCTATTCACTGCTAGCATGTGTAGCATGTAGCAAGTCCTGTTTGCTAGCATGAGTCAAAAGAGCCAACCCCCATCTCTATACGATGTTCTGATGCAGAGATATTGGTCTTGCAAAATGGTTGCTAGGGTACTCTGTTTGGTTGCTAGGGAGTGGCTTGGCAGCTGCCAATCATGAAGCTCCAAAGTCAGTGTGAATGTATAAACCAACCCCCATCTCTCTACGATGTTCTGATGCAGAGATATAGGTCTTGCAAAACGGTTGCTAGGGTACTCTGTTTGGTTGCTAGGGAGTGGCTTGGCAGCTAGCAATCACGATACTCCAAAGGCTTCTTGTCAGTATGAATGATATAAACCAACTCCCACGCCTCTGTGACATTCAGAATGGAAGATATTCCTCTGTGAAATTTGGTTGCTAAGGTGATCGACAATGGTTGCTAGGGCGTGGCCAGTGAGTGTTGAGGTGATTCAGGATTGGCTGCTTGCTGCCCCGAGACAAAGGAGCCCACCCTCATGTTTCTATGACACTTCTATCCTGAGATATCCCTTTGATCTCTTTCAATGGAAGTCTATGGGACGTGTTGCTAAGGTGCTCTAAATGGTTGCTAGGGGCGTGGCTTGATAGCTTCACAATGATCCTGAGATGCTGATTGGTCGTCTGAGTCAAATGAGCCCGCCCCCTTGTCTCTATGACACTGTGATCCAGAGTTATGTTCAATTGAAAAGCGGTTTCAAGTCAATGGGGCAACTTTGGGACGCTCTTGCCCCCCAGGGGTGCAAGTTTTACCCCATTGTGTGGTATGTTCTTACAGAGCCCGTCAGCTTCTTGAAATGTGGCAAATTTCACATTTCTGCGAAATCCACTCTCTGAGCTATGAGTCTGTGAATTTTGGTTGCTAAGGTGGTCGACAATGGTTGCTAGGGCGTGGCCAGTGTGTGTTGAGGTGATTCAGGATTGGCTGCTTGCTGCCCCGAGTCAAACGAGCCCACCCTCATGTTTCTATGACACTTCTATCCTGAGATATCCCTTTGATCTCTTTCAATGGAAGTCAATGGGACGTGTTGCTAAGGTGCTCTAAATGGTTGCTAGGGGCGTGGCTTGATAGCTTCACAATGATCCTGAGATGCTGATTGGTCGTCTGAGTCAAATGAGCCCGCCCCCTTGTCTCTATGACACTGTGATCCAGAGTTATGTTCAATTGAAAAGCGCTTCAATTGAAAGGACGGCCCATTTCATGGGCCGTCCTACACCATTGAAAGTCAATGGGGCAAATTTTAGTACCCTCCTGCCCCCCAGGGGTGCAACTTTTACCCCATTTTGAGGTATGGTCTTACAGAGCCTGCCAGCCTCTTCAAATGTGGCCAATTTCACATTTCTGTGAAATCCACTCTCTGAGCTACGAGGCGTCAAATTTTTTTCGCAATGTTAAGTCAATGGGGCAACTTTGGGACGCTCCTGCCCCCCAGGGGTGCAACTTTTACCCCATTTTGAGGTGTGGTCTTACAGAGCCTGCCAGCCTCTTCAAATGTGGCAAATTTCACATTTCTGTGAAATCCACTCTCTGAGCTACGAGGCGTCAAAGTTTTTCGCCATGTTAAGTCAATGCGTTTGATTTTGCCCCTATTTTGCCCCTGGGGCAAACATCGTACCCCCGATCGCTTATAAAAGTCATAGCACACGATTCCCGATTAGGCCGCACGTTTTGACACCTCATTCATGGCTCTGTGACAAAAACTGTGGGAGGAGTAGCGCGCCGAAATAAAAGTGGAAGAAGAAGAATAATAAGTATGAGCAATAACAATACTGTGCTTTGCCATTAAAATGGCAAGCACCATTAACTAGAATGTACATTTCCAGAAGAAAATGTGAATGGTGCTTGCAGTGGCAAAACTCGGCGCTGGACAGATACTAGTGACTAGCATGTTTGCTAGCATATTTTTAGCATGATTAGCATCTTGTTACCATATTGCTAGCATGATTAGCATGTTGCTAGCATGTTGCTAGCATGATTTTATCATGTTGCTAGCATGATTTTATCATGTTGCTAGTATGATTAGCATGTTGCTAGCATTATTTTAGCATGTCGCTAGCATGATTAGCATGTTGCTAGCATGATTAGCATATGGCTAGCATGTTGCTAGCATTATTCTAGCATGTTTCTAGCATGATTAGCATGTTGCTAGCATGATTAACATGTTGTTAGCATGTCGCTAGCATGATTCTAGCATGTTGCTAGCATGATTAGCATGTTGCTAGCATGTCGCTAGCATGATTATCACGTTGCTAGCATGTTGCTAGCATGATTAGCATGTTATTAGCATGTTGCTAGCATGATTAGCATTGTTGCTAGCATGATTAGCATGTTGCTAGCATGATTAGCATGTTACTAACATGTTGCTAGCATGATTCTAGTATGTTGCTAGCATGATTAGCTAGCATGTTGCTAGCATGATTAGCATGTTGCTAGCATGTTGCTAGCATGATTAGCATTTTGCTAGCATGATTAGCATGTTGGTAGCATGTTGCTAGCATGATTAACATGTTGCTAGCATGTTGCTAGCATGATTAGCATGTTGCTAGCATGATTAGCATGTTGCTAGTATGTTGTTAGCATGATTCTAGCATGTCGTTAACATGATTAGCATGTTGCTAGCATGTTGCTAGCATGTTGCTAGCATGACTAGCATGTTTCTAGCATGTTGCTAGCATGTTGCTAGCGTGATTAGCATGTTGCTAGCATGTTGCTAGCATGATTAGCATGTTGCTAGCATGTTGCTAGCATGATTAGCATGTTGCTAGCATGTTGCTAGCATGATGCTAGCATGATTTTAGCATTATTAGCATGTTGCTAGCATGTTGCTAGTGTGATTAGCATGTTTGCTAGCATGATTTTAGCGTGATTAGCATGTTGCTAGCATGATTAGCATGTTGCTAGCATGATTAGCATGTTGCTAGCATGTTGCTAGCATGTTGCTAGCATGATTAGCATGTTTGTTAACATGTTGCTAGCATGATTAGCATTTTGCTAGCATGTTACTAGCGTGATTAGCATGTTGCTAGCATGTTGCTAGCATAATGCTAGCATGATTTTAGCATTATTAGCATGTTGCTAGCATGTTGCTAGTGTGATTAGCATGTTTCTAGCATGTTGCTAGCATGATTAGCATGTTGCTAGCATGTTACTAGCGTGATTAGCATGTTGCTAGCATGTTGCTAGCGTGATTAGCATGTTGCTAGCATGTTGCTAGCATAATGCTAGCATGTTGCTAGCATGATTAGCATGTTTCTAGCATGTTGCTAGCATGATTAACATGTTGTTAGCATGTTGCTAGCATGATTTTAGCGTCATTAGCATGTTTTTAGCATGTTGCTAGCATGATTAGCATGTGACTAGCATGTTGCTAGCATGTTGCTAGCATGATTAGCATGTGACTAGCGTGTTGCTAGCATGATTAGCATGTTGCTAGCATGTTGCTAGCATGATTTTAGCATGATTAGCATGTTTGCTAGCATGATTTTAGCGTGATTAGCAGGTTGCTAGCATGTTGCTAGCACAATTAGCATGTTGCTAGCATGTTGCTAGCGTGATTAGCATGTTGCTAGCATGTTGCTAGCATGATTAGCATGTTGCTAGCATGATTTTAGCATGATTAGCATGTTTGCTAACATGATTTTAGCGTGATTAGCATGTTGCTAGCATGATTAGCATGTTGCTAGCATGTTACTAGCATGATTAGCATGTTGCTAGCATAATGCTAGCATGTTGCTAGCATGTTGCTAGTGTGATTAGCATGTTTCTAGCATGTTGCTAGCATGATTAGCATGTTGCTAGCATGTTGCTAGCATGATTTTAGCGTCATTAGCATGTTTTTAGCATGTTGCTAGCATGATTAGCATGTGACTAGCATGTTGCTAGCATGATTAGCATGTGACTAGCGTGTTGCTAGCATGATTAGCATGTTGCTAGCATGTTGCTAGCATGATTTTAGCATGATTAGCATGTTTGCTAGCATGATTTTAGCGTGATTAGCATGTTGCTAGCATGTTGCTAGCACAATTAGCATGTTGCTAGCATGTTGCTAGCGTGATTAGCATGTTGCTAGCATGTTGCTAGCATGATTAGCATGTTGCTAGCATGTTGCTAGCATGATTTTAGCATGATTAGCATGTTTGCTAACATGATTTTAGCGTGATTAGCATGTTGCTAGCATGATTAGCATGTTGCTAGCATGTTGCTAGCATGATTAGCATGTTGCTAGCATGTTGCTAGCATGATTTTAGCGTGATTAGCATGTTGCTAGCATGTTGCTAGCATGATTTTAGCGTGATTAGCATGTTTTTAGCATGTTTGCTAGCATGATTAGCATGTGACTAGCATGTTGCTAGCATGTTGCTAGCATGATTAGCATGTTGCTAGCATGTTGCTAGCGTGATTAGCATGTTTCTAGCATGTTGCTAGCATGATTAGCATGTTGCTAGCATGATTAGCATGTTGCTAGCATGTTGCTAGCATGATTAGCATTTAGGGTAATCTGAGTGGTTGCTATGTTGTTACTAGGTGGTTGGTAGTTGTCACAGATGGTTACTATGGAGTTTGTAGCATTTTATTGGCATGATTTAGCACTTAGCTAAGCGCTATTAGCATGTAGCTATTCACTGCTAGCATGTGTAGCATGTAGCAAGTCCTGTTTGCTAGCATGAGTCAAAAGAGCCAACCCCCATCTCTATACGATGTTCTGATGCAGAGATATTGGTCTTGCAAAATGGTTGCTAGGGTACTCTGTTTGGTTGCTAGGGAGTGGCTTGGCAGCTGCCAATCATGAAGCTCCAAAGTCAGTGTGAATGTATAAACCAACCCCCATCTCTCTACGATGTTCTGATGCAGAGATATAGGTCTTGCAAAACGGTTGCTAGGGTACTCTGTTTGGTTGCTAGGGAGTGGCTTGGCAGCTAGCAATCACGATACTCCAAAGGCTTCTTGTCAGTATGAATGATATAAACCAACTCCCACGCCTCTGTGACATTCAGAATGGAAGATATTCCTCTGTGAAATTTGGTTGCTAAGGTGATCGACAATGGTTGCTAGGGCGTGGCCAGTGAGTGTTGAGGTGATTCAGGATTGGCTGCTTGCTGCCCCGAGACAAAGGAGCCCACCCTCATGTTTCTATGACACTTCTATCCTGAGATATCCCTTTGATCTCTTTCAATGGAAGTCTATGGGACGTGTTGCTAAGGTGCTCTAAATGGTTGCTAGGGGCGTGGCTTGATAGCTTCACAATGATCCTGAGATGCTGATTGGTCGTCTGAGTCAAATGAGCCCGCCCCCTTGTCTCTATGACACTGTGATCCAGAGTTATGTTCAATTGAAAAGCGGTTTCAAGTCAATGGGGCAACTTTGGGACGCTCTTGCCCCCCAGGGGTGCAAGTTTTACCCCATTGTGTGGTATGTTCTTACAGAGCCCGTCAGCTTCTTGAAATGTGGCAAATTTCACATTTCTGCGAAATCCACTCTCTGAGCTATGAGTCTGTGAATTTTGGTTGCTAAGGTGGTCGACAATGGTTGCTAGGGCGTGGCCAGTGTGTGTTGAGGTGATTCAGGATTGGCTGCTTGCTGCCCCGAGTCAAACGAGCCCACCCTCATGTTTCTATGACACTTCTATCCTGAGATATCCCTTTGATCTCTTTCAATGGAAGTCAATGGGACGTGTTGCTAAGGTGCTCTAAATGGTTGCTAGGGGCGTGGCTTGATAGCTTCACAATGATCCTGAGATGCTGATTGGTCGTCTGAGTCAAATGAGCCCGCCCCCTTGTCTCTATGACACTGTGATCCAGAGTTATGTTCAATTGAAAAGCGCTTCAATTGAAAGGACGGCCCATTTCATGGGCCGTCCTACACCATTGAAAGTCAATGGGGCAAATTTTAGTACCCTCCTGCCCCCCAGGGGTGCAACTTTTACCCCATTTTGAGGTATGGTCTTACAGAGCCTGCCAGCCTCTTCAAATGTGGCCAATTTCACATTTCTGTGAAATCCACTCTCTGAGCTACGAGGCGTCAAATTTTTTTCGCAATGTTAAGTCAATGGGGCAACTTTGGGACGCTCCTGCCCCCCAGGGGTGCAACTTTTACCCCATTTTGAGGTGTGGTCTTACAGAGCCTGCCAGCCTCTTCAAATGTGGCAAATTTCACATTTCTGTGAAATCCACTCTCTGAGCTACGAGGCGTCAAAGTTTTTCGCCATGTTAAGTCAATGCGTTTGATTTTGCCCCTATTTTGCCCCTGGGGCAAACATCGTACCCCCGATCGCTTATAAAAGTCATAGCACACGATTCCCGATTAGGCCGCACGTTTTGACACCTCATTCATGGCTCTGTGACAAAAACTGTGGGAGGAGTAGCGCGCCGAAATAAAAGTGGAAGAAGAAGAATAATAACTAGAATGTACATTTCCAGAAGAAAATGTGAATGGTGCTTGCAGTGGCAAAAAAACACCACCCGGTTGCTAGGCGGTTGCTAGGGTTGTTGCTAGGCGGTTGCTAGGGTGTTCTGGGTGGTTGCTAGGGCGTTGCTAGGCGGTTGCTAGGAAATTCTGGGTGGTTGCTAGGTCCTACACCATAGAAAGTCAATGGGGCAACTTTTGGACGCTCCTGCCCCCAGGGGTGCAACTTTTACCCCATTTTGAGGTATGGTCCTACAGAGCCTGCCAGCCTCTTCAAATGTGGCAAATTTCACATTTCTGTGAAATCCACTCTCTGAGCTATGAGGCGTCAAAGTTTTTCGAAATGTTAAGTCTATGCGTTTTTTTTTGGCCGCTATTTCGCCCCTGGGGCGAACATCGTACCCCCGATCGCTTATAAAAGTCATAGCACACCATTCCCGATTAGGCCGCACGTTTTGACACCTCATTCATGGCTCTGTGGCAAAAACTGTGGGAGGAGTAGCACGCCGAAGTTTGGTCAGGGCGAATAGTAATAACAATACTAGAATGTACATTTCCAGAAGAAAATGTGAATGGTGCTTGCAGTGGCAAAACTCGGCGCTGGACAGATACTAGTGACTAGCATGTTTGCTAGCATATTTTTAGCATGATTAGCATCTTGTTACCATATTGCTAGCATGATTAGCATGTTGCTAGCATGTTGCTAGCATGATTTTATCATGTGCTAGCATGATTTTATCATGTTGCTAGTATGATTAGCATGTTGCTAGCATTATTTTAGCATGTCGCTAGCATGATTAGCATGTTGCTAGCATGATTAGCATATGGCTAGCATGTTTGCTAGCATTATTCTAGCATGTTGCTAGCATGATTAGCATGTTGCTAGCATGATTAGCATGTTTGCTAACATGTCGCTAGCATGTTGTTAGCATGTCGCTTGCATGATTCTAGCATGTTGCTAGCATGATTAGCATGTTGCTAGCATGTCGCTAGCATGATTAGCATGTTGCTAGCATGTTGCTAGCATGATTAGCATGTTGTTAGCATGTTGCTAGCATGATTAGCATTGTTGTTAGCATGTTGCTAGCATGATTAGCATGTTGCTAGCATGATTAGCATGTTGCTAGCATGTTGCTAGCATGATTAGCATGTTGCTAGCATGTTGCTAGCATGATTAGCATGTTGCTAGCATGTTGTTAACATGATTCTAACATGTTGTTAACATGATTAGCATGTTGCTAGCATGTTGCTAGCATGATTAGCATGTTGCTAGCATGATTAGCATGTTTCTAGCATGTTGCTAGCATGTTGCTAGCATGTTGCTAGCGTGATTAGCATGTTGCTAGCATGTTGCTAGCATGATTAGCATATTGCTAGCATGTTGCTAGCATGATTAGCATGTTGCTAGCATGTTGCTAGCATGATGCTAGCATGATTTTAGCATTATTAGCATGTGCTAGCATGTTGCTAGCGTGATTAGCATGTTTCTAGCATGTTGCTAGCATGATTTTAGCGTGATTAGCATGTTTTTAGCATGTTGCTAGCATGATTAGCATGTGACTAGCATGTTGTTAGCATGATTAGCATGTTGCTAGCATGTTGCTAGCATGATTTTAACATGATTAGCATGTTTGCTAGCATGATTTAGCGTGATTAGCATGTTGCTAGCATGATACGCATGTTGCTAGCATGATTAGCATGTTGCTAGCATGTTGCTAGCATGATTAGCATGTTGCTAGCATGTTGCTAGCGTGATTAGCATGTTGCTAGCATGTTGCTAGCATGATTAGCATGTTGCTAGCATGATGCTAGCATGATTTTAGCATTATTAGCATGTTGCTAGCCTGTTGCTAGTGTGATTAGCATGTTTCTAGCATGTTGCTAGCATGATTAGCATGTTGCTAGCTGTTGCTAGCATGATTTTAGCGTGATTAGCATGTTTTTAGCATGTTGCTAACATGATTAGAATGTGACTAGCATGTTGCTAGCATGTTGCTAGCATGATTTTAGCATGATTAGCATGTTGCTAGCATGATTTTAGCGTGGATTAGCATGTTGCTAGCATGTTGCTGGCATGATTAGCATGTTTCTAGCATGTTGCTAGCATTGTTGCTAGCGTGATTAGCATGTTGCTAGCATGATTAGCATGTTGCTAGCATGATTAGCATGTTGCTAGCATGTTTCTAGCATGATGCTAGCATGATTTTAGCATTATTAGCATGTTGTTAGCATGTTGCTAGCATGATTAGCATGTTGCTAGCATGTTGCTAGCATGATTTTAGCGTGATAAGCATGTTTTAGCATGTTGCTAGCATGATTAGCATGTGACTAGCATGTTGCTAGCATGATTAGCACTGTTGGTAGCATGTTGCTAGCATGATTTTAGCATGATTAGCATGTTTTGCTAACATGATTTTAGCGTGATTAGCATGTTGCTAGCATGTTGCTAGCATGATTAGCATGTTGCTAGCATGTTTCTAGCATGATTTTAGCGTGATTTGCATGTTTTTAGCATGTTTGCTAGCATGATTAGCATGTGACTAGCATGTTGCTAGCATGATGCTAGCATGTTGCTAGCATGATTTTAGCATGATTAGCATGTTGCTAGCATGATTTTAGCGTGATTAGCATGTGCTAGCATGATTAGCATGTTTGCTATCATGTTGCTAGCATGTTGCTAGCATGATTTTATCATGTTGCTAGTATGATTAGCATGTTGCTAGCATTATTTTAGCATGTTGCTAGCATGATTAGCATATGGCTAGCATGTTGCTAGCATAATGCTAGCATGATTTTAGCATTATTAGCATGTTGCTAGCATGTTGTTAGTGTGATTAGCATGTTTCTAGCATGTTGCTAGCATGATTAGCATGTTGCTAGCATGTTACTAGCATGATTAGCATGTTGCTAGCATAATGCTAGCATGTTGCTAGCATGATTAGCATGTTGCTAGCATGTTGCTAGTGTGATTAGCATGTTTCTAGCATGTTGCTAGCATGATTAGCATGTTGCTAGCATGTTGCTAGCATGATTTTAGCGTCATTAGCATGTTTTTTAGCATGTTGCTAGCATGATTAGCATGTGACTAGCATGTTGCTAGCATGTTGCTAGCATGATTAGCATGTGACTAGCGTGTTGTTAGCATGATTAGCATGTTGCTAGCATGTTGCTAGCATGATTTTAGCATGATTAGCATGTTTGCTAGCATGATTTTAGCGTGATTAGCATGTTGCTAGCATGTTGCTAGCACAATTAGCATGTTCTAGCATGTTGCTAGCGTGATTAGCATGTTGCTAGCATGTTGCTAGCATGATTAGCATGTTGCTAGCATGTTGCTAGCATGATTTTAGCATGATTAGCATGTTTGCTAACATGATTTTAGCGTGATTAGCATGTTGCTAGCATGATTAGCATGTTGCTAGCATGTTGCTAGCATGATTAGCATGTTGCTAGCATGTTGCTAGCATGATTTTAGCGTGATTAGCATGTTGCTAGCATGTTGCTAGCATGATTTTAGCGTGATTAGCATGTTTTTAGCATGTTTGCTAGCATGATTAGCATGTGACTAGCATGTTGCTAGCATGTTGCTAGCATGATTAGCATGTTGCTAGCATGTTGCTAGCGTGATTAGCATGTTTCTAGCATGTTGCTAGCATGATTAGCATGTTGCTAGCATGATTAGCATGTTGCTAGCATGTTGCTAGCATGATTAGCATTTAGGGTAATCTGAGTGGTTGCTATGTTGTTACTAGGTGGTTGGTAGTTGTCACAGATGGTTACTATGGAGTTTGTAGCATTTTATTGGCATGATTTAGCACTTAGCTAAGCGCTATTAGCATGTAGCTATTCACTGCTAGCATGTGTAGCATGTAGCAAGTCCTGTTTGCTAGCATGAGTCAAAAGAGCCAACCCCCATCTCTATACGATGTTCTGATGCAGAGATATTGGTCTTGCAAAATGGTTGCTAGGGTACTCTGTTTGGTTGCTAGGGAGTGGCTTGGCAGCTGCCAATCATGAAGCTCCAAAGTCAGTGTGAATGTATAAACCAACCCCCTATCTCTCTACGATGTTCTGATGCAGAGATATAGGTCTTGCAAAACGGTTGCTAGGGGTACTCTGTTTGGTTGCTAGGGAGTGGCTTGGCAGCTAGCAATCACGATACTCCAAAGGCTTCTTGTCAGTATGAATGATATAAACCAACTCCCACGCCTCTGTGACATTCAGAATGGAAGATATTCCTCTGTGAATTTTGGTTGCTAAGGTGATCGACAATGGTTGCTAGGGCGTGGCCAGTGAGTGTTGAGGTGATTCAGGATTGGCTGCTTGCTGCCCCGAGACAAAGGAGCCCACCCTCATGTTTCTATGACACTTCTATCCTGAGATATCCCTTTGATCTCTTTCAATGGAAGTCTATGGGACGTGTTGCTAAGGTGCTCTAAATGGTTGCTAGGGGCGTGGCTTGATAGCTTCACAATGATCCTGAGATGCTGATTGGTCGTCTGAGTCAAATGAGCCCGCCCCCTTGTCTCTATGACACTGTGATCCAGAGTTATGTTCAATTGAAAAGCGGTTTCAAGTCAATGGGGCAACTTTGGGACGCTCTTGCCCCCCAGGGGTGCAAGTTTTACCCCATTGTGTGGTATGTTCTTACAGAGCCCGTCAGCCTCTTCAAATGTGGCAAATTTCACATTTCTACGAAATCCACTCTCTGAGCTATGAGTCTGTGAATTTTGGTTGCTAAGGTGGTCGACAATGGTTGCTAGGGCGTGGCCAGTGTGTGTTGAGGTGATTCAGGATTGGCTGCTTGCTGCCCCGAGTCAAACGAGCCCACCCTCATGTTTCTATGACACTTCTATCCTGAGATATCCCTTTGATCTCTTTCAATGGAAGTCAATGGGACGTGTTGCTAAGGTGCTCTAAATGGTTGCTAGGGGCGTGGCTTGATAGCTTCACAATGATCCTGAGATGCTGATTGGGTCGTCTGAGTCAATGAGCCCGCCCCCTTGTCTCTATGACACTGTGATCCAGAGTTATGTTCAATTGAAAAGCGGTTCAATTGAAAGGACGGCCCATTTCATGGGCCGTCCTACACCATTGAAAGTCAATGCGGCAAATTTTAGTACCCTCCTGCCCCCCAGGGGTGGCAACTTTTACCCCATTTTGAGGTATGGTCTTACAGAGCCTGCCAGCCTCTTCAAATGTGGCCAATTTCACATTTCTGTGAAATCCACTCTCTGAGCTACGAGGCGTCAATTTTCTTTCGCCATGTTAAGTCAATGGGGCAACTTTTGGGACGCTCCTGCCCCCCAGGGGTGCAACTTTTACCCCCATTTTGAGGTGTGGTCTTACAGAGCCTGCCAGCCTCTTCAAATGTGGCAATTTCACATTTCTGTGAAATCCACTCTCTGAGCTACGGGCGTCAAAGTTTTTCGCCATGTTAAGTCAATGCGTTTGATTTTGCCCCTATTTTTGCCCCTGGGGCAAACATCGTACCCCCGATCGCTTATAAAAGTCATAGCCACACGATTCCCGATTAGGCCGCACGTTTTGACACCTCATTCATGGCTCTGTGACAAAAAACTGTGGGAGGAGTAGCGCGCCGAAATAAAAGTGGAAGAAGAAGAATAATAATAACTAGAATGTACATTTCCAGAAGAAAATGTGAATGGTGCTTGCAGTGGCCAAAAACACCACCCGGTTTGCTAGGGCGTTGCTAGGGTTGTTGCTAGGCGGTTGCTAGGGTGTTCTGGGTGGTTGCTAGGTCGTTGCTAGGCGGTTGCTAGGATGTTCTGGGTGGTTGTTAGGTCATTTCATGGGCCGTCCTACACCATAGAAAGTCAATGGGGCAACTTTGGGACGCTCCTGCCCCCCAGGGGTGCAACTTTACCCCATTTTGAGGTATGGTCTACAGAGCCTGCCAGCCTCTTCAAATGTGGCAAATTTCACATTTCTGTGAAATCCACTCTCTGAGCTACGAGGCGTCAAAGTTTTTCGCAATGTTAAGTCTATGCGTTTTTTTGGCCGCTATTTCGCCCCTGGGGTGAACATCGTACCCCCGATCGCTTATAAAAGTCATAGCACACCATTCCCGATTAGGCCGCACGTTTTGACACCTCATTCATGGCTCTGTGGCAAAAACTGCGGGAGGAGTAGCGCGCCGAAGTTTGGTCAGGGCGAATAGTAATTACAATACTAGAATGTACATTTCCAGAAGAAAATGTGAATGGTGCTTGCAGTGGCAAAACTCGGCGCTGGACAGATACTAGTGACTAGCATGTTTGCTAGCATATTTTTAGCATGATTAGCATCTTGTTACCATATTGCTAGCATGATTAGCATGTTGCTAGCATGTTGCTAGCATGATTTTATCATGTTGCTAGCATGATTTTATCATGTTGCTAGTATGATTAGCATGTTGCTAGCATTATTTTAGCATGTCGCTAGCATGATTAGCATGTTGCTAGCATGATTAGCATATGGCTAGCATGTTGCTAGCATTATTCTAGCATGTTGCTAGCATGATTAGCATG
The DNA here is from genome assembly GCA_003573665.1 of Oxygymnocypris stewartii. Lineage (NCBI taxonomy): Eukaryota > Metazoa > Chordata > Actinopteri > Cypriniformes > Cyprinidae > Oxygymnocypris > Oxygymnocypris stewartii. The sequence goes on from QVTF01009550.1 coordinate 161,854, forward strand.
TTTGTTAACATGTTGCTAGCATGATTAGCATTTGCTAGCATGTTGCTAGCATGTTGCTAGCATGATTAGCATGTTGTTAGCATGTTGCTAGCATGATTAACATTGTTGCTAGCATGTTGCTAGCATGATTAGCATGTTGCTAGCATGTTGCTAGCATGATTAGCATGTTGCTAGCATGTTGCTAGCATGATTAGCATGTTGCTAGCATGTTGTTAACATGATTCTAGCATGTCGCTAACATGATTAGCATGTTGCTAGCATGTTGCTAGCATGTTGCTAGCATGATTAGCATGTTGCTAGCATGTTGCTAGCATGATTAGCATGTTTCTAGCATGTTGCTAGCATGTTGCTAGCATGTTGCTAGCGTGATTTGCATGTTGCTAGCATGTTGCTAACATTATTAGCATGTTGCTCATGTTGCTAGCATGTTGCTAGCATGATTTTAGCATTATTAGCATGTTGCTAGCATGTTGCTAGCATGATTAGCATGTTGCTAGCATGTTGCTAGCATGATTTTAGCGTGATTAGCATGTTTTTAGCATGTTGCTAGCATGATTAGCATGTGACTAGCTTGTTGCTAGCATGATTAGCATGTTGCTAGCATGTTGCTAGCATGATTTTAGCATGATTAGCATGTTTGCTAACATGATTTTAGCGTGATTAGCATGTTGCTAGCATGTTGCTAGCATGATTAGCATGTTGCTAGCATGTTGCTAGCATGATTTTAGCGTGATTTGCATGTTTTTAGCATGTTTGCTAGCATGATTAGCATGTGACTAGCATGTTGCTAGCATGTTGCTAGCATGATTAGCATGTTGCTAGATGATTTTAGCATGATTAGCATGTTGCTAGCATGATTTTAGCGTGATTAGCATGTTTTTAGCATGTTGCTAGCATGATTAGCATGTGACTAGCATGTTGCTAGCATGATTAGCATGTTGCTAGCATGTTGCTAGCATGATTTTAGCATGATTAGCATGTTTGCTAACATGATTTTAGCGTGATTAGCATGTTGCTAGCATGTTGCTAGCATGATTAGCATGTTGCTAGCATGTTGCTAGCATGATTTTAGCGTGATTTGCATGTTTTTAGCATGTTTGCTAGCATGATTAGCATGTGACTAGCATGTTGCTAGCATGTTGCTAGCATGATTAGCATGTTGCTAGCATGATTTTAGCATGATTAGCATGTTGCTAGCATGATTTTAGCGTGATTAGCATGTTTTTAGCATGTTGCTAGCTGATTAGCATGTGACTAGCATGTTGCTAGCATGTTGCTAGCATGATTTTAGCATGATTAGCATGTTGCTAGCATGATTTTAGCGTGATTAGCATGTTGCTAGCATGATTAGCATGTTTCTAGCATGTTGCTAGCATGTTGCTAGCCTGATTAGCATGTTGCTAGCATGTTGCTAGCATGATTAGCATGTTGCTAGCATGTTGCTAGCATGTTGCTAGCATGAGCTAGCATGATTTTAGCATTATTAGCATGTTGCTAGCATGTTGCTAGCATGATTAGCATGTTGCTAGCATGTTGCTAGCATGATTAGCGTGATTGCAGTTTTTAGCATGTTGCTAGCATGATTAGCATGACTAGCATGTTGCTAGCATGATTAGCATTTGCTAGCATGTTGCTAGCATGATTTTAGGATTAGCATGTTTGCTAACATGATTTTAGCGTGATTAGCATGTTGCTAGCATGTTGCTAGCATGATTTTAGCGTGATTTGCATGTTTTTAGCATGTTTGCTAGCATGATTAGCATGTGACTAGCATGTTGCTAGCATGTTGCGCATGATTAGCATGTTGCTAGCATGATTTATCATGATTAGCATGTTGCTAGCATGATTTTAGCGTGATTAGCATGTTGCTAGCATGATTAGCATGTTGCTAGCATGATTAGCATTTAGGGTAATCTGAGTGGTTGCTATGTTGTTACTAGGTGGTTGGTAGTTGTCACAGATGGTTACTATGGAGTTTGTAGCATTTTATTGGCATGATTTAATACTTAGCTAAGCGCTATTAGCATGTAG